>LOEQ01005336.1:106414-117799 GCA_001685075.1 Bramus lutescens
TCTTTTTCCCACAATCACAGAATTTTCTGATTAATGATTAAGCTCCTTTGCAAGTTGATCTCTCCCTTCCCTCGATTACTCCTAAATCAACAGACTGTCTAGAAACAGAAAGAAATCACTCAATAATCTTGTTTGGCTATTTACTTGTTTCCCCCTTAACTAAGGAAAAGATATAATTGAGGTGATCAAGGACATAAACAAAAATATTGCCAGAAAAGGACATATAAATGATTCAAGGTCAGAGAAACAAATCTTGGATTTGAAAGTATTTTCCTATGAATGCTGATTTAAATGTTTCTGTCAGAAGTATCTCCTTTTATGAAGGCAGAGGTGGGAGGCTGCTTCTAGTCTTTCCATATTTAGCATACAATAAAGCACCCACTGTGTGTCAGATACTGCTGGTTTGTATCCTGAGAAGCCAGTGGGAGCAAGAAGGACAAATCNTCTTTTTCCCACAATCACAGAATTTTCTGATTAATGATTAAGCTCCTTTGCAAGTTGATCTCTCCCTTCCCTCGATTACTCCTAAATCAACAGACTGTCTAGAAACAGAAAGAAATCACTCAATAATCTTGTTTGGCTATTTACTTGTTTCCCCCTTAACTAAGGAAAAGATATAATTGAGGTGATCAAGGACATAAACAAAAATATTGCCAGAAAAGGACATATAAATGATTCAAGGTCAGAGAAACAAATCTTGGATTTGAAAGTATTTTCCTATGAATGCTGATTTAAATGTTTCTGTCAGAAGTATCTCCTTTTATGAAGGCAGAGGTGGGAGGCTGCTTCTAGTCTTTCCATATTTAGCATACAATAAAGCACCCACTGTGTGTCAGATACTGCTGGTTTGTATCCTGAGAAGCCAGTGGGAGCAAGAAGGACAAATCACAACAAAACATCTGACTGCACATCCATTTATGGACAGTACTATAAAGATGTGTAATATCCTTTGCTTTATAGAGGAGAGAAACCAGGCTGACCTGAGCCGATAAAGAAACATCCCTTGGGTACAAGATGCTTAAAGTGAGAGTAGAGAGAGGAAGGGAGAGATGGTAGAACAGAGAGGGGGAAGAAATAGAGGAGGAACAAGGGAGGAAATGCGGGAGGGGGAAGAGAGGTACATATATACATACATACATACATACATACATACATACATACATACATAAATAAATAAATAATCTGGAGTCTCTGACTTTCAAGGTAGATTTTGGTTTTGAATGCTAAAACATCTAAATGGGAGAGGATATGGCTAACTACCAGTCTGAATTACACAAGAAGTCAAATTTTGGAATTCACTGGGGGAAAAAAAAGCCGCTTAAAAAAAACCCTCATCTTAAAAAAATAAAATCATAGAATAAATGTCATTGAAGTCATTTAGAAGACACCTCAAACCTACTTCAAGACCTAGGGCACTCATTAGAGTTACTCTACAAAGTCCCATTAGTGTATAAAATGTGAACGACAATGCCTGTAGTTCACTGGAGGTGTGCTGGCCTACTGTGTCAAGGTCCTGGGGTTGATCTTTGTCTCATTCAAAAAGAAGAATAAATGCAGCTGAGGACTGCTTGCCCCAGACTAGATGCCGAAGGAGATGCTGTGCTGCTCATGGAGTGAAAACAGATTGCCCATTCTTATTTGTTTATTTTTACTAATTTAGTTTGATTACTCAATTCTGAAAGCAGGTTCTTTACACAGTACAAATTCAAACATCAACTCAATCAAAGTTAATTGACCTAAAATTTTCACTTAATCTCCACTTACTCAAGTTTATATCAAATGGAAAGAACTTCATAAAAATATGTTCTTAAAGGCTTCATGTAGTGTTCATGTTAAAAAAAANCATCAACAGTAGGCTTAGACTAAACATACACACATGCACACACACTAACACATACAATATCATTATACCAATAGGAAAGCGTGTGCTTAGATTGCACTCCTCTCTCTCTCTCTCTCTCTCTCTCACACACACACACACATTCATACACATTCTTATAATACACACACACAACTCACAATATGAACATATTGACAATGTGTGCTTATATTGCACACACACTCACACAAGCACATGCATACACATACTCAAATATCAATAATTCAACAGGAAAGTAGTGTGTGCTTTGAATCACCTCCAACACACACACACACACACATACTATCAAAATACCAACAGGGAAGTGTGTATTTATACCACACACAAACACACACACACATATTCACTCTCAAACACAATCACATACACAAAGAAATAGAGGAAGGAGAACACGGCTTTCTAGATTACTCTCATATCCAATGTGAATAATTTTATATACAATGCTGATATTTTTCACTTTTATATTTGATCTTTGCTATTCATTTTTCTGTTTGTACTCACAAAACAATCTCTGAAACAAAAATAAAGTGTTTTGCTTTCCATTTAACTCATCTTAGAGGGATCTTTGGTCCATCTGTTTCCATNACACACACACATATTCACTCTCAAACACAATCACATACACAAAGAAATAGAGGAAGGAGAACACGGCTTTCTAGATTACTCTCATATCCAATGTGAATAATTTTATATACAATGCTGATATTTTTCACTTTTATATTTGATCTTTGCTATTCATTTTTCTGTTTGTACTCACAAAACAATCTCTGAAACAAAAATAAAGTGTTTTGCTTTCCATTTAACTCATCTTAGAGGGATCTTTGGTCCATCTGTTTCCATAAAGAGAATATGAGTCTAAGTTTGATCCCATCAGGATGTGCGCAGTGAAATTTAACATCCAGTTCAACGCGCTCTGTGGTTTGGATGTGATGTGCCACACATAAACTCCTTCTGAGGACCTAATCCTGATACGGTAGCATTATTCTGGGAGGTTCTGTAGACTTCAGAAGTGAAGCTTCTGGTGGAGCTGAAGGAAGTAGTAGGTCCATGTGGCGTGTCACCGGAAGCTGTCTAGGGGCTCCTTTCTATCATTTGCTCAACTTCCTGTCATATGGAGAGTGGTTCTACCACCCGTTCTTGATGCCAGTATGCTCTGCTTCACAGTAAGCCCAGAGCTAACAGAGCTGAGGACCACAGACAGAAAACTCCTGGACTGGGAGCTGAAATGTCAAGGATTCTGTTACAGTAAAATGACATTTGACAGACACAACACGGAAATTCATGTGAACATACACACAGTCACAATACACAAGTGTACANGCTGAGGACCACAGACAGAAAACTCCTGGACTGGGAGCTGAAATGTCAAGGATTTTGTTACAGTAAAATGACATTTGACAGACACAACACAGAAATTCATGTGAACATACACACAGTCACAATACACAAGTGTACATACATACATACAGAGAAATATTCACATATATACACTGGTATCTGTACACTGTCACAGAACACAAACATATACATGCATGCTCATACACATACATTGATATACACATATACATGCACTGATCTAGACACATGCATACTCATACACATATGCTATACACACATACTAATGCATACACATATGCACACACTGATATAGACACGTGTATATTCATACACATATACTATACACAAATACACACATCAGAAAATAAACACACATATACACATACTAAGGCACATGCGCTCGTGCACACACATACACACACACACACACACACGTAATATTTGCCTGTAAATTCCAAGAAGGCTTTGACTTATGATCATGGGGATNCAAATACACACATCAGAAAATAAACACACATATACACATACTAAGGCACATGCGCTCGTGCACACACATACACACACACACACACACACGTAATATTTGCCTGTAAATTCCAAGAAGGCTTTGACTTATGATCATGGGGATCAGAACACAAAGCTCTCCTATCCCTATTGTAAGCCCCTATAAGCATTTTGACATCATCAAGAAACAACTTGAAATTTATGGGAAAAAAAGGTTTAGTTCATTAGACATCTGAGAACAAAGCAACCATAATAGTTACTCAACCATCATTCTTGAGGATCAGTAAGAAAGGAAGGGCTTCCCTGGTTAGTGCTAAGTGGACTTAAAGCACCTGCTTTAGCATTTCCATGACCACAAAAACAGGCAGAAAGGTTTGTTTCCTTTCTTCTGGGGACAATATTTTCTACTGGACCCCAGTGATACTTACTTTCCTAAGTCTTCTCAGCAAGCTCTTACAAACAGAAAATAGAGAGAGCATTCTCAAGCTCTCAGATTCCCAAAAGGACTTCACCCTTCCATGGAGTTGACTCTAGAACAAAATCCTACAGTTTTAGGTGGAAGGAGTTTATTTTAGTTATTGCTGAACTCTTGAATTTTCAGTCAACATGATCTATCAGGTTTTATTAATTCTTGATTCTCCTATGCACAATTATGCAAATCCTACCATGTAGACAGCTAACCCATTCTAACCACACCATACCATTTAGATGGCTACCCTGTTCTAGCCCACACCCTACCATGTAGACGGCTAACTCATTTTACCCTTTTCCTGTATGCTGTCAGGGGAGAGTTAGGCTGGAGATGTTCTGAAGTCTACTACAGGAGAAGAAGGAGGAAGAAAATATGGAATCTACAAATCCACATATTTCACACTCAAGCATGATTTTTTCCATTTAGTTTTTTATTAAAAGTTGAGTAATTGCAATATGAAAGCATGAACACAAGATTGAAAAGTAGCAGCTACCCGCTTATCATTCCATAAGGAGCTGGGAATGAAAAGTAAATTAACTGAAAGTCAGCAAGTATCAATATCCTGGTAATATAAGACCCATCAGGGCCTGTGTGTGTGATACTGTGTCAAACAACTTGCCAGGGATAAAAGTAAAATGCATTAACGTTTGATGATTTTGAGGTCAGGGAGCTGGTATTTGTTCACAGTTCCTTTACAGAGGTGTGCAAGTCTGTACACTCTTGTACCATTATCTCTCTGCTCCTGTGGGATCTTAGCTTTTAATTTCCTGAACACACTTACAACCCCAACCACAATGTTGGATGCCACAGTATTTATACTATTCAATTACATTAGGCTTTAAAAAGAGGATTCAAGAATGGCAGATATTCTCTTTATGTCTAGGTATCTCAAATTTGAGAGATTATACACCAATGTCTTACCAGAAAAAAGGAAATTGGGTAGAGAGGAAACAGCAATATTAAGAGCATGTAGAAAGTGGACCTAAAAATAAAGCAGTGGGAAAAGTAAATGTTGCCCTTTCATTTGAAAAGTAAATGAGAAATTGGTAATAGCATTATGACTAAACAATGTGACTCATGGGATGAGATGATTGTGGCATTTTGTAGCACAGGATACGCAGGCGCATGGCATTCACAGCATGTCTAACGTTAGAATTGTTTACCTTATTCTTAAATGCATGTTTAAATACAGTTCTGCTTGGTTAATTTGAATTAAAACTGAACAGCAAAACAATAATTATCCCTTTGTATATGCAAGAGACTCCTAAACCCTTGCTGAAGAGCTAACTTCACAGGGGAAAGCAGATAAAGTTTCCTAAAACCCCGGGATAGTCTCTTATTAATCAAATGCCTCTCGACGTTAAAGGAATGGATATAAATGCTGCCGTGTTTTGTTAATCTAATGGATGGCACTGTCAGCAAGATGTATGCCTTTGGGGAAGCCACACTCAGTCTCCCATGACCACCATGCTGCTTCACCTGCCAGACTGCTGATCCAGAATGAGAAATAGCACAAGATGAGTTAGTTATATCGCCAAGAAAAATCTAAGCACTGTCACCAATCACCAACAATGTGTCTCAGCATTACAAAAAATTCAAATCTGCAGAAATGCTGATTGAATTCCAGATTTCAAGGTGAATGCTTTTGAATCAAGGGTACAGGTATGAAGAGAGAGGTCCTGGGTGGGAATCCGCTGTTTCATGACTTATGAGGTCAGCTCCACGGCTGCATCAGTCACAGTGAGGAGGCTTGAAGCAAAGAGAGGAACAATCAGCAGATGACAGACACTCACCTGCAATCTAAAGTGCCAGGCTTACTCCACCAACCTATGTACCAGCCCTTTGCTGTTCCAGCCAAGCAGAGTCTCCCCTGGGAGACTAATGGTAAGAAATTAAGGTAGGTGTAGTGGCAGAGGTTTAGGATCCAGACTTGGAATTTCAGACAGAGTGAGAAAGCTGAGTCCCGTTTTCAGTTTCTAATTGAGCATCACGAGCAAAGATATTCAGCGTGTTCAAGCTTAAGGTTCTTCAACTCTAAAATGTGAATTTATATTATTTAATAATAGCAAACTCAGCAAATGGTGCTGAGGTGAGGCTAAGCCATGCAAGCAGTTAGCTGAATGACTGACAGACACCGCTCTCAAGGGATGAAGGTACGTTCAGTACTGCTATTACTCATATCACAAGAGAGGAGTCTGCTCATTAGTGAGTTAGAAGGAAGAGGTGGCGGGGTTCAACCAGAGACGTTGAGCATCATTCCTTCCTGGCTGCCTCCCAGTAAGTAGCCAGGGATTGAGAATGGAGGACACCAGATCCCTTACATAAACAATAATCCATTGCTGCTGGAGGTGGTGCATGCTGAATGCTCCTCCAGGAAAACGGGATACTTACAGCCCAGGCAAGTCTAGATATGATGATGTGTTATTTTCCCAAACAACAACAGAGTGGAACAGAATAGAAGGTTTGCTTCATAATTAAAACAAAGTGATGGAAATATGTGGAAGATAGATGGATGGATGGATGGATGATGGATGGATTGATGGATGATGGATGAATAGATCAATACTTTAGTAAACTCTTGGGTCTAAATTGTGACCATTGCAATAGAAATCTCGGGCCTCTGATTGGGAGAACACAGTGGTGCTTTCTTGACTACAGAGGAGAAAAACAGTAGGAAATAAGAACTGGACTTTTGCCACTAGTAGTTGAAGGTTGGATGAGGGGAAAACTACATCACACCCCTAGCTCATTCAGCTCATAAATGAGGAGCAAGTATGAGGTTTTGGGAAAAGGATGGCATTCTGTGTTCNTTCTTCAACTCTAAAATGTGAATTTATATTATTTAATAATAGCAAACTCAGCAAATGGTGCTGAGGTGAGGCTAAGCCATGCAAGCAGTTAGCTGAATGACTGACAGACACCGCTCTCAAGGGATGAAGGTACGTTCAGTACTGCTATTACTCATATCACAAGAGAGGAGTCTGCTCATTAGTGAGTTAGAAGGAAGAGGTGGCGGGGTTCAACCAGAGACGTTGAGCATCATTCCTTCCTGGCTGCCTCCCAGTAAGTAGCCAGGGATTGAGAATGGAGGACACCAGATCCCTTACATAAACAATAATCCATTGCTGCTGGAGGTGGTGCATGCTGAATGCTCCTCCAGGAAAACGGGATACTTACAGCCCAGGCAAGTCTAGATATGATGATGTGTTATTTTCCCAAACAACAACAGAGTGGAACAGAATAGAAGGTTTGCTTCATAATTAAAACAAAGTGATGGAAATATGTGGAAGATAGATGGATGGATGGATGGATGATGGATGGATTGATGGATGATGGATGAATAGATCAATACTTTAGTAAACTCTTGGGTCTAAATTGTGACCATTGCAATAGAAATCTCGGGCCTCTGATTGGGAGAACACAGTGGTGCTTTCTTGACTACAGAGGAGAAAAACAGTAGGAAATAAGAACTGGACTTTTGCCACTAGTAGTTGAAGGTTGGATGAGGGGAAAACTACATCACACCCCTAGCTCATTCAGCTCATAAATGAGGAGCAAGTATGAGGTTTTGGGAAAAGGATGGCATTCTGTGTTCGTTGTCTGTGTTTCCTTGCCTTGGTTCCCTTTGAGAACTCTTGTGTGGAAGCCATTTGGAGAATGTCACAGGTTTGTCTCTCACCTAAGTAAAAGGCTGCAGAAAGTCTCAGCAGGTGTCTAGACACTGCCACTCACGGGGGTGGGGGGCGACTGGGAAGCAGGTCAGGTAGCCTCAGATTTGCTTCCTTGTTTGTGCAAGGTGGCAATCTTTGCTAGTCTTTTCTCTTTTGTTATTTTGAAATTTTGTGAAGTCTGCCTCCAAGGCTTTACTTTGTGACAGTCTGCCTTATACTCCAGGCTATGAAATCCTCATGACTCAGCCTCCAAAGTGCTTCCATTACAGGTGTGTGACAACAGGCGTTGTGATCATAGCTGTAGTTACATCACCTGGAAGTTCATTTTGATGAGGTTTGACTTTGAGAGCTACAAAATAAACAGGGTACTATGTGAGTAGTTTCAATTATTATGATATCATTTTTTTTTCAGAGAATTTACAAACCACACAAGATTATCTCCTCCTCCTTTCTCTTTTTCCTGTAACATTTTCATTATCTTCATTATATCACAATGTGTGTTTTCAGTTCAAGATTTATTCCTCACATGCTGCCACTGCAAACACCTGACACCACCTCATTTGCTGCCTGCGATGTGTCTGTCTTAGTCAACAGTGGCTGGTAAGTACTTTAGGGAGCCACTGCTTTGCTCACTCAGCAATCTTAGCAACCTGATCACTCACAGGAGTCTTCCCAGTTGCTTCCTCTGACAACGGTCCTGTCATTCTCCCTCCTTAGTGAGAGGCCGGGAACGCTCGTGGATAGAACTGGTGTCACTGTTCGCCAAGTCCTCATGCTTGTGAATAGGTAGATGGTAGGAACTGAGATGACCAAGCTCACACACAGCCTGGTAGGAAGGGGCCAGCAGATGGCAGGATGGAAGGTCCTTTCGAGACAGTGGGTCATGAGGGGAGGCAGGACGAAGATGTGTTTGTTTTGAGCTTCAGACACCGCCCACAGCCCCTGTATCAGCACACTGCTGCAGTTAGAGACCTGCACCTGGATCTCATTTATACCCCCACAGACACAGTGCAGGAGGTACAATATCCACAGATGAAGAAGACTAAGTTCAAACAGTTACAGCATTTACTCACGGGTGCTTGCTAATATATAGCACAACACTCCAGCAAACATGATTTCTTTAATTCTCAATCCTTTGCATTCTCCATGAGAGACAGTAGCATATGATCCCTGGCTCAGGAGAGTAGGGTTATAGACTGAAGAGAATAAGGACAGGATAACAGCCTTCCTGAGGTTCACCTCTGGTAGAAGAGTGAATAGATAAAACACACATGTACACTAGTGTTGACACACAAAATTCAGTAGAGGTAGTTAAGTCTGCTTGCTACAGTCTGTACTCATCAAACACCATGGGGCTGGACCTGAGGGAGGGACGGTGGTCAGACTCGAGGGTCCCCAGGGTGGGCTTCCTGCTCATCCCATGAGAAAAGATGATTCCTAGAGCACTGTTTCTTCAGAGCTCCCAGCTTGCCACAACGGATACAGAAGTTATTAAAGACTAATTAAATATCATTAAGTTTATAAGGTTAGTCTGCATTCCCCAAGTGCAGATTCTTAATAAAAGTGAAGAAAACAACCTCTATCCAGCAAATTAGTCCACATATATTAACATTTGCTTCTAAAAACAGCATTAAAAACCTTCTAGTGTTTGCTCTAGGATACTGCAGACTCTCAAGAGGCTGACCCTCTGGAGAAATGAGTGGGGGCAGAGCAGGTGCCAGGGAGGCTGTGACAGGAAGCCATGAAGACACATAGTCATGGATCCAATGACCTCATGTGAGTCTATATGTTCCTGAGAAACATTGAGACTCCAGAACTCTGCTGAGATTGGGGTGCAGTTCTACCTAAGGGACCATAATGAAATCACAACAGCATTGACATGATCAAAGAGTGCACCTTGAGAATCTCACTCCTGCTTCTTGTTCTTGAGAGCCCAGGAACTTGTCTAATTGTTAACTAGTTCATATACAAAGAAAGTCAACGCCACTGAAGAAAGAATGGGCCTGGAAGTGATGCCCCCAGAGCAGCACATGGTGCGATCAGCTCTCACAGGCTTCAACCGCAATAACCAGTGGCTTTCAACAGTCTGAAGCTCTCACCAATGACACAGAGACACAGTGAAGCTTACCAAAGTCCAGGAATTACCGAGAAAACAGAAACCTTCCCAACAGGACTCCCGCACATTCATTCTGATTAGTGTAGCTTGGAGATATATGTCTATGTCTATATCTATAGATCTGTATCTATAGAGATCTATACATCTCCAAGCTATACTAATGTATATATAAGATATAATGCATATATACATTTTGATATCATTTTTATATGTGTGATATATATGATTTGTCATCAGCTTGCCTCACAGGACATGAATTGAAAGTAAGAAAGTGTTTGCCAAATGAATGTTTTGCAAAGACAGGACACTAAAATAATGGTCAAAAAGCCAATAAAAGTTGCCGGAAATGGAGGATTTTATTTTGGGACTGATAGCTGACAAAAGAAACAACAAATGGAATAGGAATTAGGAATCCAGAGTCTACTGACTTCTTTTTCAGTGGCTCAGAAATTTATTCTACTTATTTCATTTTTTTGGAATATTCCCAAGAATGAACATCTCAAGAAAGTAGCTACAGGGGGACTATAGTGGATTATAAAAAGCTGTTCAGAGGTAATAAAAACCAGCTGGCTAGGGTTAAACCGAATCACAAGCCCGAGGGGCTGCTCATCTGAGTGACCGTGGTTTTCAGCACACTCTTGTTCCACCTACACCCTGAAAGTGACTGGATAGAACATGGCCTCTGTAAGGAGGGAAAGCTGCCTTTGTTTGTTTGGTTTTTGTTTTTGTTTTTGATTGTTTATAACATAGTATTTTTATTTATTCTTTCAAGAGTTCCATACAGGTATACAACGTACCCTGGTTATTCAAACTCTCCTTTCTCATCTCCAGCTCTTACCAGTTTCCCATCTCAACTGTCAGCGACATATCCTCCTTTTTTCTTCTCTTTTCTTCCGAACGTATTGAGTCCAGTTAATGCTGCCTGTATGCGCATCAGTGTGGGCCATCCGCTGGAGCATGGTCAACTCCCCAGGGACTCCTCCCCTAAAGAAAGCTGGCTCTCCCTCCCTAGCAGCAGTCAGCTACCCAGAGCTGCTCAGCTAGGGTGGGCCATGAGCTTCCTCTCCCATCTGTGCTGGGAGGTTGACCAGCTCCAGTTCTATCTTTTGCAGGCCGTTTCAGTTGCCCTGAGTTCATGAGGGCATGAGTACAAGGGCCCTGTGGATTAGGCCTTAAATCCAGTTAAAAAGTGTTTGGCTACCTGTACAATGCCCATGTCATTTCACCACTGGTTGGTTACTCATACAATGCCCATGTCATTATGGCACCTGCGGCTGTATCTTGTCAGACTGGATACAGTTTGAAGCGTTCACAGCTGGGTGAGATTGTTGAATTTCTCCCCTAGCAGACTACATCATACCTTTCAGAACTGTGAAGTCTAGCCAGGGAAGCTCCTATGTTAACA
>LOEQ01005336.1:129457-149467 GCA_001685075.1 Bramus lutescens
AGTACCTTTTTCAGTGGGTCAGATCACATCCTGCTGCTTCGGTGGTCTGGGCAGAACTGGAAGGAATCAACTTCCTCCTTCCCAGAATTCTTCTGTTCTGATTGCATCATTCCTACTTCCTGTCTGGTTTTCTTGCATATACTTCCTGCCTGGCCAATCAGCATTTATTTAAAATATGATTTACAGAATACAGACAATTCTCCCACACCAATGCTGTAGATACATAAGAATATTTTTTCACTAACAAATGTAAAACGATTCTAAATATGACCTCCAAAAGATGACATACTCTAGAAAATACTAACCTTTCCAGGAATACAGAGTTCTCAAGGAGCTCCACATTCATGAACCTAGTTTCAATTTTCTTGAAGCCAATTCTGCATATAGGAAAATGTATTTACAACTGAATCATGAATTAGCATTTTGAATCATTTCACCTATCCATATAAAAACCAGGAATGTATAGTGAGCACATTGTGGGACTGGAACAGAGTGATCTAAGCATTATTAACTGACCAACACTGGCTTAAAACTCAGTCTCATCATACTCATCTCCTCTTACATATGTATATATGATCTCTACAATTTTACAGATGCCTCAGGCACAGTAGTTTTCATATAATTCTCATGGGCATACTGTGAATATGACTTGCAAGACTGTAGTGTAGAGGATTTCATACTCTTTGGTCAAACAAAATTTGCAGTGTTAATAAAGGCTAACTTTGAACTCAAAATGTAAGCAAAACCCTAATTCTTTATTCGTTTTCTATCTCCAGTCTTCAGACTTTACCACTAGGTTCGATGTTCAAAAGTAAACATAAAAAGGGGCCCTAGTGTACCAAAGGTTGATCACCCCCTAAAATGTAAGTCTGTATCTATGAGCTATTGAATTACTTTTGCTATATGAAATTAAAATTCAAACAAAAGCACACTCATTGCTCGGTCGAAACTTCAGAAATTATTCTGCTCAGTTATCCCTAATACTTCTCTGATATTCCTCATAAATAATTACCAGGTGCCCATTCAAAAATTAAAATGACAGACTTTAGAGCTCTAGCAAGTAAAAATGAGATGAATATAATAAAAAATAGCTCTTTTATTTAAAAGAATTCCCAGAAATGATTTGAATGGGAAAAAAAGGACAGGCAGAGACAGAGGGAGTGGATGTAATACCTCATAAGTAGGATTTTGAAAATATATAAAATATAATCCCCCAACCCTGCTGCTATGTGTTCAAAAACAGATAATAAAATAGAAAGCAAAATAGACTCCTATCTTAATAATGAATCCATATGCAAAGCAGTTATTGGATGCACTGCAAAGGAATGCATTCTTCTTTGTTTCATTATTACAGGCTCATTCTGTGCTTTTTCTCTCAGTGGGTGATCACAATAAGCCTGAAGGTACAGCTCACTCTTTGGAAAGAGCTTTTTGAGTCGTTCTTAAATGCTTGCCTCAGAGCTACCATTTTTAAAAACTCTTGAATTTTTCTTCATCCTCCCCAAGTAGCTATAGCCCATACTTTTACTGGTGGAAGAAAGAAAAAGACCAGCAACGCAATCATATCACAAAAGCAGTTAAATAAATGGTTTCATCTGGGATTTGGAGTGGTGAGTTAAGTTTTCGTTTCCCTTGAGGAGCTCCAGATTCACTTATTAGGGATTCATGATGGGGGTCAGAATTGAAAGGCCAGGGCTGAATTCATGCATCCCATAGAGGGTTGAAGCAGACCAGAGAGATGACAGAGGCACGGCTTTGTCACAGGTTTAAATGACAAGTAACACCAAAGGAAAAGACTGAGCAGCCTATTCTCCTTATTCTGACTAGTTCTGTGAAAAGTAAGCTTGACTACTGCTGCAGGCTGTCAACAGAGACGTCTATTCTTGTCTCCTATTTTTGTCAGTCTCACCCAAGAGGTAAAATGCAGAGGCTGAATAGGGAGAGATAACGTTGAGGGGTTTGATTTCTGCTTTTGTTATTACCCTTATTGACTTCTCTACTACAGAAAGCAGAGATGTGCATAGTTAGCCACCTATAGGCTGGACTGCTACCAAATCAAAAGCTGTCACAGAGCAACCTGGAGGAAAAGAGAAGATAGATGGCCTGAGAGAGTCCCTCAGCCCCCTCCTCCCATAAGCAGGCACTGATTAGTAAGGGCATTTCCATGAGCAGTGCAAGATTTTTTTCCTTTGCACATGACCTTTAAAACTACCTGATAAGCTATTTGTACTGCCTACCCTACAAGTTTCAATAGACAGAGAGAAGATGAACATTAACCTTAATGGCTAAATTACTAAGTGCCACTCTAAACGCCTTTCCCCTTGAGAGAAAGAAGTCTGTGCAGCAGCCAAATACTCACTCCTTTAAAAATTACCAGAAAAGCACAACTGAGACCAATGCTGCAGTTTTCCAAACTTGGGCCCTTTTAGATATCAACATGATAACTTTGGAGAATGTGCAGCTTTAATAAAGCAATCAATAATCTGGTCAAATAAGTGGAAGAATTTTTACTTAAACTTTTTCAAAGAGACCTGGAGGGGTAGAGAGATGGCTCTGTAGTTAAGAGTACTTGCTTTTCTTACAGAGGACCTGTATTCAATTTTAGCACCCACACAGTAGCTCACAAATATCCATGATTACAGTTCCAGACTCCCTCTTATGACCTCTGCGGGTACCAGGCACATGAGTTGCACAGACTTACATTCAGGCAAAATCTTATCCATATAAAATAAATAATAATATCAATGATAGTAATAATAAAAGTAAAATTTAAAGAGACTGGAAACTATTTTAGCACTTTAAACCCTATTCATCAACATTGCCTGACACGCAGTATGCTTGATCATGGGGGTGTGACTGTGAGCAAAATCATTGGTCTCACACTCTAGGGGAGATGCAAACACTAATGAGGTAATCACAGAAATATGGAGTAAATGTGATGGTTGTAATCAATAACAATCCCAATATTCTAGGCTTGAACTCTCATAATTTTAGAGAAAATGACTATGCAGACATAGTCATTCTATTATAAAGAGAGAGAGAGAGAGCACAGATATCTCCCTCTCCTATGGAGAAAGAAAACATAAAACCCAATCTTAGTGGTATCCTCAATCTCTAGAAATCAAATCCAGTGAAAGAGCTAGCATATAAGCAATAGAATTGTGCTCACTATTTGGCATCAGATTGTCCATTGTGATTTTTATCATCCATTCATCCAAGCAATTTACAAAGGTTTTTTTTTGCCATGTACACCAAAATGTGCTAGAACCTGGAAAAATAAAGCAACGCCCCTGCCATCAACACATTCACAGTCTACTGAGAGAAACAGACACAAATGATTACAATACAACACAATAATTGCTCTACTAGATGGAACTGCAAAGTGCTATGAGAATTCAGAGAGAGAGGGAAAAAAATCTACTTTTCTAATACTTTCTGGGGTCTAATCCACCAAAAAAAAACCTCACTACACAAGACTAACAGGAAAACACTGGCAGATCATTTGTTGTATTGCTTGACATTTTAGCAGCAGTCAGGGGCTCAAGCCCAACAAAGGTAGGCAGGCAGTTGAAAAGGAAACAGTGGCATTGACAAACATAGCACGCCATTCTAAACTCAGTGCACAAGTGAGTTCACTGCCTGGCAACTAGTCTCTGACACCTCATCTCAGAGAAAGCAACAGGCCTTCCAACTCTTCCCACTGCTGGGCAATTACTAAGGATGGATTTGTATCTTTGAAGAAACTCATCTAACACATCTGTCTCAAGTGCACTTACCTTCCACCCTGGGCCCTTCACAGCCTTTCCATTTCTTCTCCTTTTGAAATAGTTGGAGACATAATTTATGTCAAGCAGCTGAGGAGAGCTACTTCTTCACCTCAGTCTACCCTGCATCAAAACACTTGATTGAAGGAGCTGAAAATGGGAAGGAGAAACATTTTTTAAAGAAAATAAATACTGTATCCATTATACACACCATGTCTCTTTTTAAATTATCAATTACAGTTAAAACAAGAAATTACAAATAATCCGTTATTGAACTGGTCACATTCCTTGCTGTACCACGTAAGCAGTTCTAACAAAATATCAGTTGGTCCTTGGAGAGTTGACCGCCAAGTCATCCCTCACTCCAAAATTAAGGATCTGAATTGCTCTAAGGGATATTGCCAAAAAGGATAAAAGAAAGTCCTTGGTCTTTCAAAAGGGGAAATCTGTCTTGTTGAAAGTCAAATGACTGTGAGTTTCTAATTTCAAAGCTACTTGAAGTTGAAATAAAATCACTTGGAAAATGTTGATATGAATGTCTTCAGAGCAAGTCCCAAAGAGACAGACAATCTTGTGACATTAGACACTTTTCCCACAATTGCTGAGTGTTCATTAAGATGTTTGTGGATAAATATGTCATCACCCATGACCATCAGAAGTCACACTTCTGCAGTTCAGAGAAACAATCCAGGTATTCTGTGTATGTATATTCATTTCAAAAATACAAGGACTCCTCACTCTGAACCATGTCCATTACTGATTGAGGTCTCCTTAAATTGCCACCCATTTTTCCTCTGCTACATTTGTGGGATTAAATTGACTATTTCAGTGTGGTAGAAGGAACCAAAATATCCCATTACTTTTTTTACAAAGGTCATTCTTCTGCTTGGAGCTGGGGGTTATTTTTAATCACAGGTTATACATCTTATAGGCAAGGCCTTTATTGAAACCTTCAGTTCATTTTAAAAAGTCTCCAGACATATTGAATAAATCACAGCTCAGGAGTAAAATGAGATGATAGGTTCACTACCTTCTTACATGCAAGGCCCTAGGGAGCCGCTTTGCAACTTTCCCTACTTCCAATGCAAATTAGCTCCTCATGCAGCCAAGTTCAAGATGATAATGCTCATCTCAACATACACAGACCAGGAAACTTCAACTCATCAGGGACAATGGTACCAGTTTTCAATAAGATGCAGAAAGGAGCTCAACTTTATGAGTCACTAAAGTCTCCTGTAAGTTTCTCAAGAAGAGAAGCAAAAATATAATGTTCTGATGCTAGGTTCCAGGCTGAAAAAAAAAGCAGATGTTAAGATCTATGTTCATGCGTGATTGTGAAACTTCCATTTTTCTCTTGAGATGCCTCAGTCTAAAAGTTTCTCAGTGCTGGCTGCAATGGCTTTGTCACAGAGACAGGTGGATTTCTTTCGTGACTGAAATTTTAAAAGTCCTGCAGATAAAATCCATATTTGTTGATACTCATAAGGGGGTAATATAACTAGTTATACAGATGCTTAATTTTATTGGTGCTTCTTCTATCTTTATGATTTACAGCATTGTTTATCCTGATGTTTAAGGTTAAAGCTGTGTTATATACCTGGAGATTATCCACGAATAGGCCAAATTTTGAATTAGATTAAATTTTCAGAAGATAAAGTAGCTGCCATCATTTTCATTTGTTTTAGTATGAATGCCAAATAACAAATAGCTTTCTCCAGATCTCAAAATGCAGCATAATGAATCAACTTCCTATGTACTACCCATTTTGTATTTAATATGTTAATATGAATTGCATTCTTAGTTTACAAAAATTTCAGCTGGAAGGTTCAATGCAATAAGAATGTGTTAAGTTTGTGTTTGCAGTGGTCCCCCAAGCATCTTATTACCATCAATTTATGTGCATTCTGAGGAAGCAGCAAATATATTTGACGTACACATAGAGCATGTTCCATGGATTACAATACCCTCTGCTATCTCTTAACCATCCCTAATGAGACCATCCTGTGAAAGTGTCAACTTTCCCTAACAGGTAATTAACTTTCCCTTCTTTATCTTGAGCAAAGGAGTATGAAAATGAAATTGTAACAAGTTCTATGCCAGCGAGTTTATGTAACATGTTATCATCATTAATGGAGTCATTGTATCTGTTCTATTCACTGAACACTCAAAATCATGTGTTTTATTTTGTGTGCAACTGTCTGTGTATACACAAATATGAGGGAGGACTGCACAGACCTGTCCTGTGGAAGCCACAGGTTAGCAATGGGGTCTCCTCTTGAATTGTTTCTCCACCTAGTGTTTGAGACAGCCCAATTTTGGGTCTCTCACTGAACCAAGTTTCACTGTTTTAGTCAACTTGGCTGGCTAGTGAGCCCCTGAGATCTGCCACTGTCTAAATGCCAGCTCTGTACTTTCAGGTGAGTACCATCATATCAGGATTTTCTGTGAGTGTCTTAGGGTTTCTATTGCTATGATGAACACTATAACAAAAAAAAAACCATGGGGAGGAAAAGATTTATTTCAACTTCCGTGTGTGAATCACAGTATCACAGTCCATCATGAAGGGAAGTCAGGGCAGGAACTCAAGGCAAAAACTGGCAGCAGGAACTAAAGCAGAGGCTGTGAAGAAGTGCTGCTTTATGGCTTACCTCCCACGGCTTGTTCAAATCATTGTCATATACAACCCAAGACCATCTGTCTGGAAGTTGCACCACACCAAATGGTCTAGGGCCTCCCATATTAATCACAAATCAAGAAAATGCACAACAGGCTGCCCACAGACCAATATGGTGGGGACATTTTCTCAATTGAAGTTCCCTCTTCCCAAATGACTCTGGCTTGTGTCAAGTTTACATAGAGCTAACCAGCACACTGGTGCACGTACATTGACTTGGTCTGCTGGCTAGTTTTAGCTTCACTCAGGTCCTCATGCTTGTACAGAAAGTTCTTTACCTACTGAATGATCTTTCCAGCCCAAATAATGTGACATTTGTTTAATTACTTTTAATTGAAAAGTACAGTTTTACTAAAAATTGTTGCTATGAAATATTTATAGATACCATCACATTCACACATATATATCACTCAACTGTTATGCGATAGGGAGAAAAAGGTTAAAATTATGTAGTACTTGAAATAAATTGACATAGCAGTTTTTGGTGAACCAATGAGTTGCAAATGGGACTTTTAACATTTGATTTGGGATGAAGAGTTGCTTCATTGGAGCAGAGATGATTCAAAAGCAGCTGCATCTCCAAAAAGCCCATCACAAATTGGGTAGCAACTCATGAACTTTGCAACCCTGAAGCTCTCTGCAGTTTGTAGGCAACTTGACAAGTCCAAGAAATATCTTCTTTGCATACTAGCTAGTGAAACTTTGTTCCCTGAGCAGTTGTTTACTGCTTCTTTAAAGCTGTGGAGGGCTCTTCTAGAATCTTGCAAGTTTTCACTTTCTCCAGCCTGTGAACTTTTGTTTATCTCAGAAGTCTCGTGGGGTGCTTCTTCCCTCCTGCAGGAACTGTATCAATACAAAGGAAACTGGTGTGCAAAAACACTGTTCACAGCTCAAGAAAAAAAAAACTTGGTTAAGGGACTAGAGAGGGGAAGTTCACTGTGTGCCAGGCTCCTCATGCAAACATGATGCAACTGTTTTGTTGTTGTTGTTGTTGTTGTTGTTGTTGTTTTCCTTGCTGAACCAATGAGCTTTCTTGGGGTTACTTACAGTAATATGGGAAAGGAGTTGCTTACTGGAGTAAAAGGCACTCAAAGATAGTTGCCATCAAGGAACTCCGACTTCCATGGGATATGCTTATGAACGCTGGACACCTGGAACACACTACACACCTGCAAGCATGTCTACAGATTAAAGGGCAAACTATCTTCATGGCTAAGTTCAACAAAGCCTCATCTAAACTGTGTGATTGCTGTCATTTTCTGCATTGGAGTTAAGTATAGTAGATCCTATCAGATTCAGGGACTTCCTGAAGTTATTTTGTTGGGTTGTTTCCTGTTTTAATCAGCTTCCTTCATTATGGAATGTTTCAGTCCCCATGAAATGGCTAAATAACAGCACATTCTTTACGCTTCGCCATTTTGTATTTTTGTTTGTTTGGCTGTGTTTTGTTGTTGTTTTCCCAACACATTTTTATTGATTATTTGGGAGTTTCATCCCAGGTCTATCCCCTGCACCCTTGTGACCATTCTTCCCCCTACCCCCACACAAAAAAAGAAAAAAATAAGAAAAGCAAACACCACCAAATCCAATTTGTGTTGTCTATATGCTCACTGGAGCATGGTCAAATTCCCAGTGGCCAGTACCTTAAGAACTGAGTCTTTCCCCATCCCCAATCCCGCCAGAAGCCATCAACTGCAAAGAGTTATACTTCATGATCTTTATCACAATTTTAAGAGTTCTATTCAGTGGCTTTCGGTCTAGACTGTTTCTTCTTCTTTGATGGGGATTGGGCAGGGGTTGTCACAGTCGCCTTCCATGCCTCTCATTCTCAAATGTGAGTCTGCAGTCATTAACACCACTGCAAAAGAAGCTTCTTTGCCTTTTACAGTCAGCAGGAGCAGAGATCATGGACTTCCACAGGATTTCTGGCAACAGTATGGATCATGGACATCCACGTGATCTTTGATAATAACATGACCTCTTATGGGAGCACATAACACAGACATCCACTCCACCTTTAGTGGAAACACAGATGGATAAGATGGATATCAACATGGCCTCCTGAGGGAGCACAGGCATGGCCTCTGGCCACAGCATGACTACAGCGCAAACATTTCAGATATCACAAAAGGCTAGAAGCTCATGACAATCACTTCCTTCCAAGTATTTTTATTAGTACTGGAGAGATGAATTAGTGTTTAAGAGCATTTATTACTTTTGCAGAGTAACATAGTTCAGTTCCCAACACCTACTTGGTGGTTCACAATTATATTTAACTCCAGTTTCAGGAAAATCTGACCACCTCTTCTGACCTCTGCAAGTATGAGGCATGCATGTGTTGCACATACATATAGATTGCAAAGCATTCATACATATAAAATTAAATAAATTTTAAATTAAAAATGTAAAAATATATACATGTATAATTATACATATTAATAAGAAATGTTGTAACAGTTCCACACATACATACAAGCAATGTCAATATGTGTTTGTTATATCCAAATACCCTTCCTCAATCCCTGACTCCTAAATATGTTTTTGGTAAGGTCAACTCTTGCCTAATCAATGATCCATACTTCATTCTAATTGGGCAAATAACAGATTTGTCTCTCCACAATAACATTCCAAAAATAATGCAGTACCCATTAAAATAAATCTTCAGATGCATTTTTTATTGTTTTTATTGAGCTATATGTTTTCATCTGTTCCCCTTTCTTCCTCTCCCTTCCCCGCCTACCCCATGCTCCCAGTTTACTCAGGAAATCACGTCTTTCTCTAATTCCCATGTACATTAGATCCATGTATGTCTCTGTTAGGGTCCTCATTGTTGTCTAGGCTCTCTGGGGTTGTGAACTGTAGGCTGGTTTTTCTTGACTTTATTCGAAAGATATTCAGAGTAGCAGATGTTCCCTATAACCCATCAGAAAGTACAAAAAGTATACATGAATGTTATTTGTTTTATTTTGTTTTTCTCAGTTCATTTTTTTGTTTGGGAGGGGGGAGAAATACAGAAGAAAAAAAGTCATCTATCTTTTCCAGACTATAAATTAATAGGCAGGGCAAGAAGAATTGTGGGTTAAATAATCTTATCTCTTTTATGGCAGTGGCTGAAACTGATTGGGTTTATTAAAATTTATTTCCCCAAATTAAAGCAATTTAAAATTTATAGTGTTAGTGCTTAGTTTTCTTTAAATAATTATATGATTTGTTAGTAAAGAAAATTGTCTTGGCCAGGTGGTGGGGTGTACATGGGAGGCAGGGGCAGGTGGATCTCTGTGAGTTCGAGGCCAACCTGGTCTACAGAGAGAGTTCCAGGGCAGGATCAAAATCTACAAAAAGAAGAAACCCTGTCTCAAAAAAAAATGAAAAATGGAAAAAAGTTGTTCAGAAAAAATAATAAAAAATTAAAATTCCTTTACTTTAGCTAAATACAACAATGCAAACTGCCATTATACTTAGCAATATTGACTGTACTAACAGATTATGAGAAAAAATCTTATACCAAATATTCACTGTTACCTTTTTCAATTGAATGGCTCATTATTTGATAATTTCAAAAGTAACTGTCCCAGTTATTTTGTTTATCAGGGTAACTAGATAATCTTCAATTTTGTTATGGCATTACAAATTCAGATGAAGACAGTATCACAGAAATGCTGCTGGAAAATATATAATATATGTCTCCTAAAATGGAAGTGTTTCCAATTACAAATACACATTTATAAAATGCAGACAATTCTCTCCAGTGCTGTCATCTTTTGCTCTTATCGGTCTATAATATAATTATTTAGCTAGTTTGATAGCTTGATAATTAGTTTTAAAATGAAGAACAATGTCTTTAGTAATAATAAACTATTTTTCAAATGTTTTGTCATTCCTCCCACTAAGAGATACAGTCTGATATCACACTCTTGAGCCTAGGAAGGTTATTGTTATTGATTCAACCAAAAGAATATAGTAGATATGCCTTCTGAGTCTGAATTTCTGCTATTGCCCCATGAGTTCTCATTTTAGGAAGCTTTAGCCCTTGTATAAGAAGGCCAGCTAAGCTTACATTTCCATGTAGAATGGCCATGAAAGAGACTACAGCAAAATAGACATGTGAGATACTCAGTTGCTCAAACCACCAGCTGTTTGACTATTTCCAACATAGCAAATAACATAGAATAAAATAATCTTTGACATAATCTAGCTAGTATCTAATTACAATCATATTTGTTATAATGCCAGAAACCAGAATAATAAATAACTGATTAACTAACTCTAGTCAACTTTCAAATTCATCAGCAAAGTAAATTATTGCTTTTGTTTTACAAATGATATAAGTGGTAAATGCTATATGTCAGTGTTTAGTACATGGCTTATTCCATAACCAGAGCAGTGTCTCGTACATAATTGATTCTTCTTGTGGTGTTTAACATAATCTGAAAACTAGTAGGCTATTATAATACATTGAATAGTAGAACATCAATAAATAGTAAATTATGGTCTTAGTAATATATTTTTTTAAATCTGCTCATTTTCAAACTAATAAAATACATGTACCAGTATTTACCATAATATACTAAATAAATGTCTTAGGGTTTCTACTGCTGTGAAGATACAACATGACCACAGCAGCTCTTATAAGGGAAAACATTTAATTGGGGCTGGCTTCCAATTTCAGTTTAGTACATTATTATCATGGCAGGAAGCATGGCAGTGTACGGACCAACATGGTGCTAGGGAAGGAGCCAAGAGAGCTACATCTTGTTCCACAGGCAGCAGAAGGAGACTATGCATCACAATGGGTGTAGTTTGAGTATATATGAAACCTCAAGCCCTCTCCACAGTGGCACACTTCCTCCAACAGAGCCATACTTATCATACCTCCTAGTAATGCCACCACTCCCTATGGGCCAAGCATTCAAACACGTGAATCTATGGGGACCATTTCTATTCAAGCCACCACAATGAATAAATTCAAAATCATCAGACATTAGTAGATTATGAACGGCTATACTAAACGGTATAAACACATCCAACCAACAGTTGAAACTGTATTGACTGTCCTAGGATCTCACTGTATTCAGTCCCAGCACTGAATAAATGGTAGTGCTCAAACACCATGGTGAGGGATAATATATAGCTGATCATCGGTTCTCAAAAGTTCTTTACCTCAATTTCTGAGGCAAGTAAGAAGAGAATTTCTATCTTTTCATAAAAATATCTTTATAACCTCTCAAAATTTTGTTACTCCATCCTAGACACCCTTCCATTTGATATATTTATCACTAATTCTCTATACTTTTAATCTCTTTTCTGTGCCACCACATTGTGAGATGTGTATGTGTATATATGTATACGCATCCATACACATATATACACATACATAAAATAAACTGTTTCTAAGACATAAATCATGTCACTATCTTACTTACAATGCTTCAATCTCTTCTCCTTGTATTTTGAATAAAGTTCACTTGTATCTGTTTACTAGTCATATGTCATCTTACCTTTATATCATTATCCCTTTTGTAACATCCTATTTATTCCACCCAGTCACAGTTGTCTTCTTTCAGATCCTGAACTATGACAAGATAATCCAGGTAATTTATTTCTTCACACTCACTGTTTTCTTTGCCTGGAATATCCTTTTCTCAATTACTCTTTATATGAAGACTTGTTTTTCAAAGCTCTCAACTGAACTCACTTTCCTGGAATGGGATTTTTTGGTAAATCCATCTAAAGTGGCACCACAATCTACATTATTACTCTGTTTTCACACATGGTTATTACTTTCTGCTACTTGAAAAGAAGGGACAAAAAATTTTAACTGTGCACATTTTTAATCAAATTTTAAAATATAAATTTTCTATCATTTGAATGTAAAGCCCCTCCCAAGGAATGAATAGTACCTACATTATTCACAGTAAACTTGTCTTAGCTGTTTGACGAAGGTACACCAGGCCTGGGTAAATATATGTTTAAGAATAAATAAATAAATAGTAAGTCATTGTTAGATATTTTTTAAATTCTGTAATAGATGTTATTAAAATATTGATAAGGAATTATGATTATAAATTAGACACAACTAAAAATCTAACAGAAACCTAACTGGAAAAAGGCTGGAACATAAAAACATTTAGACTACTCAGAAAAGCTGGTGAGGATAGATTGTTCATGGATCACTCTGGGCCATTCAACATCATTTATTATCCTGAAAGTCTTTGTTTCCTTATAGGTTTACTCCCAATGGCACCTTTACTAGTGTCCTATATTTTTTCAATTTATCCTATGAAGCTGAGTTAACAATTTTCATATTCAAAACATCCAAATCAAGATGACCTAAGAAAGAGAAATACAATATTGAGAATTAGCTAAAAAGATATGTGTATATTTAATGCCCAATATCAGACACAAGACTGTACACATTTAAAAATTACAATAAAAGGGAAGAGTTTTACTTCATCTCTAGCTATGGCTTTTGTCTTGTAATGTATTTTTTTCCAGATCTAGAAAAACTTTTTTTGAAGATAAAACCTTATTTGCTTTTACATTATTTACTGTTCATATCATGGTTAATAGTACCCAAAACTGTTAAGTAAATTATGATGAATCTAATTATCTAAATCACAATTTTTGAGAACCATTAATCCTTTATTGTTTTTACTTTTTCTATACTGGACTTTAAACATCATTTAAAATTGACTATTCTGTCAATGTTAAATAATAAACATCTCACTGATACTCTAAACACAGTAACCAATTGTCTGTGATTCAACAGGAACCAACTTCAGGTAATAGATATGCTTTGTCTGTTCTCTGTGAATTATTAATCTTCCCTTGTGCTTTTATAATTAAACTTGTAAATAAGATGGTCAGTATAAAACCAAAGATGCACCTGATCTTAGACAAAGGCCTGGAAAATAATATCAAATAGAATGAAACTACTATAGTTCTAATATAATTCACTCTCAACTTCTTTAAGTATAGCACTGTTTTAGGGTAGAACTTAGAAGTCAAATGTTATAACCTTTGTCCCATGGAAAGATCCCAGATATCCCCATACATGATGAATGTAAATTTAAGCAAGCAAATATTTTCTTATATAGTATAAAATAAATGCAACATAATAATTGTGTAAAATAAATTATCTATCTTATCATTTTTATTATCTATATTATTCATATATTTTTAAGAAATAGGATTTTATTGAAATATATGAATATTCATCATGCTAGCTATACTTGAGTTAGAAATTTTTGGAAGTATATAATATCAATGTATATACAACCACAGAAAATAAGAGATGTCATATTTTTAAGTAATCCTATTGTACAGAAGTATATCAATCAAAAGGCAAACATTAATATTAACTAAACTTTGTCTTCCTGCACTGTAAGCTCCTAATGGCAAACTCTGTGCTTTACACAACTCTACATTAACCGATCTAAAAATAAATGTTTTTAATGTTTTGTCTCATATATTCTAAGAACTTTGTGAATATTCATTAGTTTATTTCTACATTCCACTTGGTAAACCACTTTATCGTACTATATAACTGGGCTTCACAGGAGAAGATTTGAAGAATTTCTCTCAAATCGAGTTGAAAAGAAGCATTTCCCTACCATTCTAACACAGTAATGTAATGTTCCCCCAGTGCCGAAGAACATTGTGTATCAAACAAGATGAATCCTCCCATGAAAGCACAAACTTCTTCAAGCAGGAATTCAAATATGTCTGTAAAAAAACATAATTAAAATGCAAATTCGAACCCCATAATTAAGATGCAAGAAACTACACAACTTAATTCAGGATGCCTATTCTCATTATATTCTTGGTTAATTTTACTTCTCAGCAAACATTCATTCAGCTAATATTTACCAGGAACTTCATATGTGCAAGGTGCAATGCCTGAAATGAGGACAGAGGTTATATGTAGTATAAAACACATAAACTGTCACCTCCAGTTCAGATAATTAGTGTTCTGATTGAAATGACAAAACTCACACAAATAACTATAGCACAAAATAAGAAACACTCACAACCACATTTCTTAGTAAAGTACTAACCAAGTGAAGAAATATGAAAGATAGGTGGGATAAGGAAGACTTCTGAAAAAAGGTGTGTTATTTGCATTGGAATTGATACAATAAGTACATGGTGAATATGTAGAGAGAGTTAATTTCAGTTCCACATCAAGTTTCACTGGAGTTTACTTACTACATATTGCTGCTGTAACATTTTATCTCAGAGTGGTTTAAGGCAGTAGAAGCTTCTTTTATTATGGCATGGGATGTCAGAAGTCTCTACACCAAGCACTGAATTTAAATCAAGGCGGTAACAGATTGATATTCCTTGTGGAAGATCCTTATTTCCTTGTCTTTTTCAGCTTCTAGGGGCCATCTAGATCTCAACATCTTGAGTCTCTCATCACTATTCCTGCTACTCAGTTACAATCTCTTGCCTTCCTTATAAGTCCACATTTGTGATTATCTCAGGCCCACACAAATAATTCGGAACAATAAAATCCGGTATAATTTATTCAATTCAAGGACCTTAATCACAATATCAAAGTCCCCTTCGTCAATAAGGAAAAGTGTTGACAGGTTCTGGAGACTAAGATATGTACTCTGGAGAAGAATAGAGGGTTCAGTCTACTTCAACGACTGAAGTCAATATTGCTTATTAATTTTCACATTTTAAGTCACTCACATTTATAGCCACAATTAGGTTTCTAGGACATGTTTTCTCTTTTAAAAACTGGAAGGGAGTCTATCACTGTGGTGCCATACATTTCAACTAATTACTATTCTTCTGATTCTTAAAATTGTATATCTATACAGTTTGATTGGTGGCATAAACACAGGAAAGCTATGGGAGTCAATTACCCACAAAGAAATGTCTCTACCACCTTTCATGTCCATTGCTGCAAAGAGTGCCTTAAAGTCATCTAAGTTAAAGGGTTTTTATTATATCTTTTTGAAAATTTCATATATGAGCAATGTATTCATTTATACCCTACCTTCTCCCTGCTTCAACTCATCCTATGTCTCCCCAACTCCCATTTTATGTAATTGCTAAAGAGTTTTTTATTTCATAGCAACACTGGATTCTGTCTTTTTATAAGAGTCTTTAAATTCACAAAGGTTACTGGAGGATCATATGAGGTGGTCATGTCAATTGAAGCAAGCTTCAAACATGGAAAAATATACCTTATGAACCACTGAATGTATAGAGAATGTGTCCACAGTTCTACATTTCATTGTGTTAATTTAAGTGAAATAATAGATGTCTGGGCACAAAGAGAAGAAAAATAATGGTAACAACGAGTGGGACATTGCTTCCCATGTATTCAGTATGGCCTTGTGTCTAAGAGATGAACTTGAACATGTTGTATGCTGCTCCAGACAGAAACTGAGAATTTGTTTTCATGAAGGCTTCATTAGGAACTGTGCAGCAAGGTAATTCCACTTTGTTGTAATAATAACAATGTAGCATGTACAGTGGGATAAAAGATTACTCGTCCCATTTCCCAAGAAACACAGCTGAATAAAGAATGCAAACATTTCAAATAGGTTTGCTTTGCTTTCTTGGCTCTATGATTTTGTTTGGCAGGTTGAAGGCATTAGAGAAGATGGCGAAGAAGAGGTGACTAGATGCTTAGCACTAATTTATTATTAGTACGGATAAGTGACATTTTAGATTTATGGTAAGTAGCAAGCCTCTTAATTTTTATCCTCATGATGGTGAACCATGAAGAAATTTTAGTGACCTCAGTATCATCTTTCCCACAGTAGTCTTCCGACAACAAAGACCACTTAATCTTATTAGAAAATCTTTTGTGGGTCCAGAAGAAGCTAAACTTGAGGCAAGATGACATAGAATGTGTACAGAATGTTAGGAATTAGCCCAATGCGCCAAAAAGCATATGAAGACAGAAGGATGATGAAATATTCTGACTAGACATACTTGAGACCCAGAAAGCTAACATCTTCACTCTTTTGAAATTTCCTACCCTTGCTTGTTCTTTAATCAAGCTAGCATTTCTAACAATGTGGCCTTAGCATCACTCACTGGAGTCATCTGAATTACAAATTTGGATGCAGCTCGTCATTCCCCACCCAGTTCAACACTAGTTTTTAGAATCTCAGTTCAGGAGAAAGTAGAGTAAAAACCCAGCAGTGTGCATATTATCAAAGTTTGCAGACAGTCTGAATGTACAGAAAAGTTAGAAGCCATGAACTAAGGCTTCTCTTTGGCCTGAGTTCCTATTTTATAGCCTATTCTAAGGCAAAAAGAAGTAAGAAAGTATATATCCACACTGGGTGAATTTGAAAGAAAGTAGTCTTTGTGAGATATCTATTCGATTTATTTTAGGTATAAAAATACTCATTGAAATAAATTTTATTGTTTTGTTTTATTTTTTGACTCAAAGCAGTAAAACCCTAGTGATAAGGTCACCATTGTCAGAGTGAGTTCAACCACATACAGCGAATAGGACCCTTCTACCCTTGATTTTGAATAACAGTTTTGATCAATTCACAAATTGGCCATAGAAATGACAGCACAAGTGCTTACTTGAATTATTCTTCAAATATCCTCTTTAAAGGAAGTGATGCTGTTTAATGGATGACTTTGCACTAGATATGTAAAAGAGAAAAAACCTTTTGGGGGGATTACAGGATACTAACTTTTAATCCCTGGGGAGCCATCAGTTAGAGAAGGGTCATGTAGCCTTTAAATAATAAGTGAACTATTGACTTGAGCCAGCATGATGGTTCATTTAATGAAACCTTAACACTTGAGTTGAGCTCTCGAGTTTCTGAGTTAAATAGATATCTTTAACAGTAGGAAGGAGTCAGATGTATCTATGCAGCAAAAGAACTACTTTATTGGAAGGTCAAATTTTGATTTAAATGTCTTGTTTTACTGTTTGGTGATCAAAGCTGCAAACTCAAGCCAGAGTCACAGTAGTCATAAAGGTATATATTACATAAAGAGAGTATGGCTCTTCTCTGCCCAAAGAGGATGGGTACATAGAAGTGGAAAAAATATAATATGGAGAATATATATAATTTAAATTCTTTACTTCCATTGTCTTCCAGATTTTGTTCTTCTTTTCTTTGTCAACAGACAAAGAAATATCAGTTTTCAGTACTCTTGGATTTCACAGACAGAATAGTATATGTGATGTTCAACTCTGGGCTTGGAAAGATGAATAATACAAAGTTCCTATTCTTAAGCAAGTGACCATCTAACAGTGGTGAAATGCATGAAGGCAGACAATATGGGAAGCTAAAATATTACTAAAAGCAGGATCAGTAATCACTTTACCTCACACACCTGAAGGAAAAGCACCAGGAAATGTGCTGACCTAAACCTTTTAGGTACTTGGAGAACTCTATGTGAGGTAGCAGAAAGGGAAGTATATTACATGCTGAACAGACATGTAAGTCAATGGGCATAATGCCTTTCGAGGAACCATAGACACTGGCAATCAAACTCTGGCCAGCCAACTGATAGCAGATTTGTACAAAGCAGTTTCTGGAGTATTCAACAAGGGAGCCACTTGCAAAACATGGAGATGAATTTCAAACAATCAACAATACTCTGGAGCAAACAATATTTGGTTATTTATTATATGCTTTGGTAAAGAAAGATCAATGGGAATTCCAACACTGAGTAAAATACTCCAAGCAAGGCTCAGTGAGAGTTTCAACACTGAGTAAAAGAGTAGAATCAAGGCCCAATGGCAGTCCCAACACTAGGGAAAAGACGAGAAGTAATCTGCAGCAACCAGAGCAGGGAAGATTCCCCAAATAAACAACTCAACCACACTTTGAACTCCTCTCCAATCTGTTGAAGTGAACATTTAGCCAAATATAACCACAGAGCCAGAGGACATTTCAAAGGGCACACGGAAGGGAAGAAATGTGGAGAATACATTTGAAGGAAGAAATGGAAATGTATAGCACATGGATAGTATTCAAATCTTTCCTCTTTATTTGGTAGGTAGTGATGAACCAAAACCATGGTGGAGTTCAGAAAAAAAATGTGGAACTCATTTCTGATTTAGTCATGCCAACCTTGGTAACAAGATAGGAGAACATTTAAAAAGATAATTCCAGATAATGACATGGATGAGTAACTAACTGAATAAATGACTAAGCTCTTTGCTAGAACACATTTGTCCTTTAAGGGATATAGAGCCATACTTTGTAAATTACATGTATGAAAAAGTTGTAGCATATAGGTGACCTCAAAGATAAGATATAAACCCAAAGAAATGATATTCTCTTTGTCATGTGACCCTCTGAATCTAATATTAAAAAAGAAAAGTCTCAGTTTATAATATTGCTTCTTGGNCAACCAACAGACTAGTCACCCCAGTCTTACAGGAACTAAATTGTACTAAATTGGGTTACAATTCAGGCATTTTAGGTAGATATTGATTAGAACATTTAAAACATTCCAAAGATACTTGACAAGGTAGCTCCTAAGGGAACAATTTCCATAAAGTAGTTCAAAGACTATTCATTCTATAAATATTTGCTGAATACCCGCTAGGAACTATACTGAGTGCTGAAATAAATGGAGAACAAATTTTATATGGTCCTTTGCCCATGTGTGACTTAGGGACTAGAGGATGAGAAGTATAACATATAATAAATACAGCATATTTTAAATATAGAAAAATACCTTTCTGTAGTAGATCATAAGAGACCTACATTAGGGTGAATGACCAAAATCTGGCCATGACAAGCTATTATCCACACATGTTCTTAATGCATTGCTGTGGCTGCTGAAAGCATTCGCTTTGTTAGTATACGGGATACAAATAGAATCAGCATTTATCTAGGACATAACATGCACTGAAGCTAATTTTCAAATTTATATAATTTCCAGTATAACTAATATAACTAATGAAGCTTATTGTCATATTCTAACATTCCAAAGGAACCAAACTGTTCCATGAGTATGTTTAGTGACTCTTATTTTTAATCACACCTACATGAGTGGAGTATTATTCTCAAACTCTAACTCCTGGCACATCACTCGTCTTTCAAAAACTGGTATAATTGTGGGGCTTTTATGGACAAAAATTTACAATTTATGATTATTGTTGGTGTTTTTTAAAACACCCACATAAACTGTCTCACAGTGCCCCCAAATATTTTATAAAAATAAAGCATGTTGAATTTGGAAGTTATTTCACCATCAACTTCAATTGAAAAATAAAGCATTGATGTACTGTTTTTAAAAAACTGTGTGTCAAGACCTGAAAAACAACGCCAATACATTTTAGGGGAAACTTGGTTCCCTAATGCCATGCACTAGTGTAGGAGGCTTTTGATTAAGCACAATATCCCTCCTTTTGTTCCACTATAACCTTGCCAGTTTGTTGCTAACAGCTCTTCAGTATCAGGTCAATCATAAGTTTGAAGCATTTTTTCCACTTTATTTTTGTTTATTTATTCATTTATTTATTAAAAATTACCACCTTCTCCTATTTCCCTCCCACTCCCCCAACTCCCCCTCCCTCTACAGTCCTAAGAGCAGTCAGGGTTCCCTGCCCTGTGGGAA
>LOEQ01005337.1:0-27304 GCA_001685075.1 Bramus lutescens
AAAAAAAAAAGTAGGAAGCGGTTACCAGTGGAAGAGGGGATGGCTAATTGGAGCTTAATGTTTATTTGAAACAGTATTTACACCGAGACAATAAAAAGTTACAGACGTAGAGCATGATAATGATTCCTCAGTGTTACAAATGTATTTAATGCTATTGTTGTATATCCTTATAAAAAAAACCAGAAATTATGCTGTATATAAAAAAAAGAACTTGAGACACTAGGGAAAAAAATAGGTGGATGACATTTGTGGTACAACTTCATCTAGAATTTCCTGTATCACTTGCCTACATTCTCATCTCAAGTGATGCATATTGCTGACATACACTGGGAATATTGGTGTGTACAACTCAGCACACTATTCTCTTTTACCTGATAGTGACACTGAGATGTGTCCCTGTTGCATATGCCGGCTTCATGGGATCCTATTATCTTTGGATGTAAACCTTGCTCAACCTAGATGTAGTAGGGAGGGCCTTAGACTTTCCACAGGGCAGGGTGCATGACACTCCCTTAGGGTTGGAGGGGTGGGGGAGGGTCTGTGGAGGGAGAGGGAGGGGACTGGGAGGAGGGGAGGTAGTGGGAATTTGGATTGGTATTTTTAAAGTAATAATGAAAAGAAAGAAAAAAAACTAAAGAGGAAAAGGAAAAAATAAAATTATCCAGTTATGAGTGGTGTGTGGCCTTTTCAGTAATTTAAGCTCTAATAACAGATCCCAATAATAAATGTGAATTTTTCTTCAGTTTTATGAATGAGACTGTAAAAATTATAGCGTCTTAATTTTCTAAAAGTCTACACTGAATGGACCTTCTCATGATAATACCACTCTAATCTCTGACATAAGCAAAGAAACATTGTCTCATGAACTTGAAAAAGGCAGATCCATGCTTTTCTGTAATATTCTGTATCTTCCTAATGAAGATTCAATGTGACATGGGCAATAGGAATTATGGTCTGCATTTATTCCTCCCTCACATCTTTCTTTCATTGTTATTTTTTTCTTTCTTTCTTTTCTCTTATTTTTGTTTTAGAAGGCAGGGCTTCTCGGTATACCCCTGGTAGTCTTGAAACTCTCACAGTAGATCAATTTGGTCTCGAATTCACAGAGTTATGAGTGCCTCTGCCTCCCAAGTGCTTGGATTAATGGCATGCATTAATTTGTCTTCTTTGCCTTAAGATTTAGGTTCAGCTCTCAGTTATATTTAGTATTTCAATATGCAGATCATTTAAACACTGTTCAGAGAAAGCTACTCAGTCTCCCCTTCAAGGCTATGACAGCAAGAAGAATCAAGGACTTTTTAACAAATTAAAAGCTACAAGCTTCATTGAATCCTGTCTAGCCCCTTGAGTGCTACATGGAAGTGTCCAGTTATGTCCTTTCATATTCCAGATCAGCAGAGCTGTTATCCTGACTCTTTCATGAGGAGACTGACCCTAACTTCTAAATAGGAGCACACATTATATGTCTCAGATTTTCTCTGATAAAAAGTACATGATGCAAGTCATTGTCTTCTAATACTGAAAATTTTCTAGGCACAAAATTGAGAATTGCCTGCATGCCTCAGTGCAGTGGAAATTCCCTGACACCAATAAGATTCTGTCTGCCTAAAACTTAGAAAGTGATCTATATAGCACAGTTTGCCCAATATTGCATGAACATGCACACTTCTTGCCCATTTCTGTAAGGCACCTCAGAGCCAATGTCAATATCCTAGATGGCAGTGCTGATAAATCATGGCCAACTGAATAATAAATTCATTTGCTGCCTTCCATCTTCACTCTTTACATTTGATTTCTGGGGTTAGTGCTCACATCCAACTACCAGAATTGCTAGTCAGGCATCTGATTTAGAGCTCCAGGAGCAAAATGATAAATATGCCTCCAAAATCAAACCAGAAAAGAATGCAGTACACAAGCATTTCCCTATGTGTTCTGGGTTTTCCTAGGGAAAAGCTGAAGTAAGGATATAATTGATGAAAATAAAAGCAAACAAATGAACAGGGAAAAATGCCTTCTCTGAGCTTAAAGAAGTGGTAGGGTGGATAAGAGTGTTAGTCTCACAAACATAAGGAACTATTTTTGATCCCCAGCAATAGAAACAAGCAAAGTATTACTGTGTAAGGTGAGAGACCCAGAGATAGGATCAAGTTGGAGCTAGGGAGACCCCAGTGGTTTACTGTACATACAATATAGCAGAAGTAGCAAACTCTGCGTTCAATTAGAAACTCCCATCTCAAACAATTACAGCAAAAACAATAGCAAAATGTTGGGGGATATTATTTCCAGGTGTGTGATTTTTTTATGCTGCATTTGTTTAACTCTATGAAGCTGTGTTACTATGCCTGTCAAAACCATGTTATGGTCCTAATAAAGAGATGAGTGGCCAATAGAAAGGCTGAAGCAAGGATAGGCAGGGCTAGCAGGCACAAAGCATAAATAGAAACAGAAATCTGGGAGGAGAGAAGAAGAGCAAGGAAGAAGAGAACAAGGAAAGGAGGACACCAGGGGCCAGCCACCTAGCTCCACAGCAAGCCATGAGAAAGGAGAAAAGAAAGATATTCAGAAATAGAGAATGATAACAGCCTAGAGGTGTAAGGTAATGGGATAATTTAAGATAATAAAAGGTGGGAAGAAACAAGCCAAGCTAATGCCAGGCATTCATAAGTAAGAATAAGCCTCCATGAGTGATTTATTTGGGAGTTGGGCATGGGACACCCAAATCCGAAAAGAGTGAAACGTCACACAACAGCAGATGACACCCAATATTAGAATATTTCCTGCAGACACACTTACATACTGTCCCCAACACACATTAGTGCACACTAGAAATACTGAATATTAATAAATTAATTAAATCAATAATAAATAATAAATTAACTACTTAATTAAAAGCAATGTACTTCTGTTTGCCTTCTCTAAATTTCAAACAAGAAATACACTGAAGTCTTTGTCTATGGAAAGGAGACTTGAACAGTCTGTGGCAACAGGATCTCTGAAACTCTGAAGCATACCCTAGCTCACTCATGTGCATATTTATGAGAGGATGGATTTGTTGAAGATGACCAAGGACTCAAATGAAAGTCGTGGCTAAAATGTCCATATTTCATGTATATATATATATATATGTGTGTGTGTGTGTGTGTGGTATTTCTAAAACAATGTCATGGTTTGCAATTCATAGGCAGCTTAACACAACATGTCCTGTTCAAAGCCTCAAATTCAAAGGCATGATCAGCACTGAAGTTCTGAGATGTTTTATAAATTACAGTTAATTTCAGTTTACTGTCCTGGCTTGGAAACCTTTCTAGAGTAAGTAAACTAACTGCATTTTACTTTCTGTCATTAGCTTTAATTATATTATAAACAGCAGCACATTTTGTGAAGCCTACTCTTTGCAATGGCCTGTGATGAAAGGAATATTCTTTTAAAAAACTACTAAAATGTACTGTCTTTCCATGAACAGAATATTCTGGAGACTATTCTTTAACTGTGAAGATTGTTTTTAAACTGATACCCTTTCAAGATAAAATTCTTCAAATATCTAAATTATCTTCAAACACAAATGCAAAAGCTTGTGAGACTCATGATACATAGACAAAACTGCCTCGTTTCTGCTATATAATTGTTACCCTTTATAAAAAGACTCTTTCAATATATTGCATTCTGTTTCCCCAGAAGCATGCTTTAAATAGAATTCCTTTTCATAGTATCAGTCTACTGCTTTATGATTTGCAGTTTTAAAAATCACACAGAACAGCCCCTTCACCTCACAAACTAGACGCTCAAGTGAAACAATGACAGGATTTAGGCTATGACTAAACCTCAGGGTTTTTGATAGTGGCACCTTAATGTTAAAGATCATCTGGTCTGGGACAGACTGCTATCCTTTAAATGGATGGGGAGAGTCAACATAATTACATGAAATACTTTAAGTTCATCCACTCTGTAAAAGACAAACAATTGATAAACTATAGTTTATATCCAACACCTGTTCATCACAGAAACGATTAAATCAATATAAATCCCAACATGTAGGTAAACGTGGGTATAGCTATCTTAACTACACAAGATTAAAACACTTGGAAACAAGTTGAAAAGGAGAGAAAAACTGCTACAACAGATAACGTCTCAAGATCAGAAGTACCTTCTTATCACACTTTTGTTATTACACTGAGTATTTTCAAACAATTGTTTTGCAACACAACTTCTTGATACATACTCAGTTCCAGGAAATAGTTTCTAGAATGTTGGAAACTAAATATGAATTTATGTCCATTGGTACAATAGTTAGAATGAACTTTTGTTCACAATAGAATTTTCTGGTATTTTATTTGCTTTTCGTTAGTGGAAACAAACTCTTGTTTAGACAGGTACACAATCATTGCTGATGTTCCCTTCTAGAGGCATCAGTCACCTGATTTTAGTAATGATCAATTCAGTGAAAGGCAAAAGAGCTCAAATTCTGTGAAAAGAATTCCAAAGTAAGATTTATACGTTTCCCTGGACTTAGGAAGTACAGTTTGATTTGAAACAATGAACTATAATATTTAACTCCACTGACAAAACAGGTCTCAGTGAGATGGGATAAGGCCAAAGATATAACAGTTTTATGTAACAATATTAAATACTAGCTTTTGGGATATAGTTACGTTGTAAGGACCTTATGCTCTTGAATGGGATTAATGTTCCTACAAAAGGAGTCTTGGAAAGTTTCTTCTTTCTTCCCTTATGTGGGAATACATGAAGGCCTGTCAATGAAGCAAAGCATCTGGAGGTATAAAATATGTCAGCACCTTGATCATGAGCTTCTCAGCCTACAGACTGGGATAAACAGGATAGTGTTGTTTAAAATGCTACACATAGAAATATTTGTTCCCCAAACTGAGATAATCTAAGGCAGTGATTTTCAACTTTCCTAGTTCTGTGATCCTTTAATACAGGTCCTCATGTTGTTGTGGGGTCTCCAACTATAAAAGTATGTTGTTGCTACTACATAACTGAAAATTTGCTACTGTTATGAATTACAACATAATTATCTGATATGGAGACTCTTTAATATGTAACCACATTATAAAGGTCATTCATAAAGGGTCATGACTCACAGGTTGAGGACTGCTGAATTAAGGCAATAGTATCTATTTTAAGCGCATTGCTATTCTTTTCCCTCCACTATAGAAGCCAAGGAACACGGGAGTTTATCGGATAGAATCTTGAGTGTAGTTACACTGTTGGACAGAATTTGCTATGCTTGCTTGTACATTGCATAAACTAATATCTATCATTTAATTGACCTCTAAAAATCTCAAGTGTCAGACACATTTTATCTATATGCACACTTATACACATTCTATCCCTGGGTAATAATAACAAGACACAAAAATTTCCATTATGGTTTTAAAAAAAGAAGTCTATAGAAGAGAGGAAGGCATTAAAGCATTGGCAGTAGGCAGCTCTCTGAGGCTCTTGATTATGAGCTTTGTGACTTTGGACTAAATATTTAACCTCTGAAGTAATTTCACTGATGTAAATGGATCTCATGTCACTTTATTGGATGATTATAGGAGCATCCAAAGTCTTGAACAAAGTAAGACTAAACTGAATGGATGTGTTTATGAGAGATGAACATGGTGCTTGGAGCCTCTGTGGAAGGAGGTATAGAACACAATCTCCCAAAGCTTAATCAAGAAGTGGATTTCAAGTTATCTCATACAGTATGATACATAAGACTTTATATTTTTGAAAATTATTTCTGTGTGGTATTCATAGTAAGGTACTTATAGATCAACAAACATTTCAGAATGCTTGAAGAATGAACATTGGAAGGTTTTGTGTTACTAAAATCAATGTATCTCTTATCAGAAGAGACTTTTGTGATTCAGTAACTTCACTTTGGTGTACTGAATTCTTGAAAAGTGTATAAATGTATGGGAATCTAACAGCTATAACACAGAGGACTACATTTGCTTTAGTAAGGGAATTACTCTTACTCTTTCCACTGCTATATTTGCTAATTTATTTGATTTAGCAGATGAGTTAGTATTGAATATAACACTGTATCCCTTTTCCCCCAGTGAGAATCACTTCAAACATTTTCTCCTAAAATATTTTAGCAGTGTTTAAATTGGTTGCCCTTCCAGGGTCATTCATTTTCCACACTGCTGTCAAAACTAATAACAGTATTCCATAAACTAAAGACCATCAATGGCTCCCTATGACCTAAGAGATGGCTACCAAATTATAAAGTATATAAGGCTTGTCAAAATATGGCACCAATTTGTTCTTGTTCATCTCAGTCATTATCTATTTCATCCTTTTCAGGCATGGAAAATTTATCTAACAGTTATACTGATAGAAGATTATGCTATATTTGGCACATGCTATTTTTCTGTATGAAGTGCGATCCATACTTTCCCATGCATAAAGACTTGTAGAATCCCTAAGAACCTAGAACTGTCCACACTGCAAAACTTTCATTATGCCTGGTTCTATTTTCACATTCAGACCTTTTTCTGCAAAGTAGTGTTTCCAATAAACTTTGATTTAAAGACAGTAACTTGTTCATCTTCACAATTCCAAAATTTAATGTAATGCATCTCACAAAGGGTCAGTGATTGCGGAATGGGTGAATAAATGATTTGGAATCCAAAAACAGAAATAAAAACTTTTGATGAATCAATGAGTATGTAATTTAAAATAAACTGATATAATTATCCAAGATCAATATAATATTTCACTATACTGAATTATATTATTAATGTTTTATCTTGTGTTAAACTATAAAATAATATCATTCTAAACATGCTGTATAATATATTCTTAGGTGGATGTGTGTGTGTGTGTGTGTGTGTGTGTGTGTGTGTAGATTAAGGAGAGGTGTACATGACTAAATCAGATTAAATTTTAACATTTCTAGGTCAACATCTTTATTAACCTATTTTGAACTCTTATGAAATACTGTGTTAAGATCCAAGGAATGCGAGCTGGTTATTGCAGTCTAAAAAGGAAGGGGTGGCGAAAGCGAAGTGTGCCTTGGATGCATTCTGAATCATATTCAAAGCACAGAGAATAGAAATCTCAGAGGTTCATGAACAGGACAAACAATAAAAAAAAATTCAGAATAACTAAGTTGATAGAGTGCTTGCTTAATACATGTGAAGCCCTGGGCTCAAGCCCTTAGCACCACAAGAACCCAGCATGTTGGCCTGTCTGTAATCTGCAGATAGAGATATTAACATCTGAAATTCAAGGTCATCCTCAGCTACCTAGCATGTCTGGGTCTAAATAGGGATATGTGAGACTCTATCTCAAGAATTCATAGCCATATACAAACAAAGAATGCTTCACAGACAGAATTATTGTATGCTTATGATTGAACAAATCTAGAGGAACAAACACTCTATAATGTACAGAGTTAAATTTAAAGATTAATATTCCTCATTATTAAAACTTGGTGTATAAAAGAAAGTGGTTCTGAAACTTTCATTATTGATCATCACAATTCTTGTCAGACTAACATCCCCTACCTAAAGAGCTTGGCTTCATGTTTAACAGGATAAATAAATGAAATTAATAACAATTGTTAGGATAAGAGGAAAAGGAGGTTAAAGAAAAACATCACTCAAATTCATAAAAGTGTATCGTTTGTATCTCAAATATGCACTTCCTTCCCTTGCCTAGAGCAATCAAAGTCATCTTTTCCTGTACAGTATTGAAACCTTCCTCTGGTTAGCTTTGTAGTAGGCATAATGCAGGCTTAAGTCATTCTACATTAGGATGTCCTGGTATGGGCAGCTAAGTCACTCGAAAAATGTCTCAGTGTTCTTCCTGGAAGATGCTATGGCAGAAAATATTTCTTGATACGACAATTTTTTCTCTTCACTTCGCTTCCTACTTGTACCTGACACTGTTTTTTAAATCATTTTTACACCTAGTGACACAATGACAGAATAATCTATCAGTCAAATATTTCATTTTTAAATATTATGGAGCCACATCATTCTTCTGTATTGTATCTCTACCCACAGTCATCACTAGCCTTATGAGTGCAAGATACTGTGTAAATATGAATTTAATTTCACGTTAAATATTTCAGATTACTTAGCAACATGCATTATATATTTCAAAAATACCCAGAGGATGTTGTCAATATTTCTTAATAGTTCTTGTATTTTACCTATAAATATTTAGTATTCAAATATCCACAGTTCAGTTTAAGAACAGTCAAACACTTTATAATGCAATATATTTTCAATATATAACAGCAAATTAAATACTCTTATATGTTTTACTATAAAGTCAATTTTATCAAAGATTAATGTACTTACAGAAGTTTAGTAAATTTTCTAGATGTGAAAATGTAGGCTCAAAACTTATAGGGACAGATAAAACTTTAAATATGTCAACCCATGATTACAATGAACATTTGCTTTTGATTCTTTGAGTAGAGAGTATTTTTAAAGCTAAGCGTAATTATGATTTGGTTTTGTTGTGATCAAAGTTATAACTTACTCATTGACTGATTGTTTACTTTAATTGAGTTCTGGTGAGTTTTCTTAAAATTCATAATCAGACTGTCAACACTTTAGTGTGTTGCATATACTTAACTAATCTCTGTATTCTGCTATAGGAGCAGCTCTGACAACTCAGCAATGCTTGTTAGAAAACCAAAATTGTTTAAATATCGGCATAGAGGGCATTAGTCAAAATTAGTGACACTAGAGCTTTAGGATTATTTTATGTCTTTTCCTTTGATTCTATGGCTCCAGAATTTTGAGGCCCTCATGCCAGCACAAGGATTCAGAGTTTCCCCTAACAAGTAGCAAACATTTTCCCTTATTTTCTTTCTGCTTCTGTTTTTCTTTTGTTTTTGAATTCTGTTCTATGCTTAATGGATATATAAGAAATCGCTCTAAATTAAATTGCACCAAGGGACTGGGCTCTCTGCACTGCATGTATTTGAGATGTTTAGACATGAAAATTTCAAATAGCCAAAGCAATGTTGATTTGTTAAATGTCAGGACAATGTTAATATCATTCTTTACTCAGAACAATATTCTACATGGATTTCCAACATTTGAGAGTTCTCATCAATCATTTCTTGCTTGGTATATCTATATAAACTTTGTCCATATTTCTCTCCCTTACTGAAGCTTTTCTATCAAATGGCTGCCACTTTCTAATTATTTCATCTTAATCTATTTTTATCTAGTATGCATTTCTTTTCTCATAATTTCTCATATTAATTTTCTTTACAAATTTGCTATAATTTTGGAAATAATACATTAAAAATTAAAAACAGTGATTTATTGAAACTAATATTTTAAAATATACATATATGTATTTTTCCTGTATGCTATTCTATTGTAGAAGTTCTTTGTTGTTGCTTTAGTGTATAACTGTACACTTAAACATGTGCTAATTTTATCCTCAAGTATTACTTATTGGTTTATTAAAAATTTAGTTAATTTTAACTTTTTTTCTTTGGTTTTTCCAAACAGGGTTTCTCTGTAGCTTTGGAGACTGTCCTGGAAATAACTCTTGCTTTTAACTTTTAAAGAAAACTCAAATATCACATAATACAATAAAAAAGCTATATTCCAATCAAGTTTTTTTTCTATTCCAATTCAGTGAAGACACAAGTAAACATTAATTTAGGAAACCATCACCCATTTTTATGTAGAAAAATACAATTTACAATTAGAGCTAACTTATACTTTCAAAATTATGTATACATATTTATATACTTATAATTATGCATATAATATGACCTTAAATAATTGCTTCATAAAATATTTAAATTAATATTTTCTGTAGTTGTAAATATTGACTTGTTTATCAGGTAGACCAACCTTTGTGTCTATGAGATCCATCCATGTTGCTAAATTCAATGTGATTTTCATCAGCCCAGTAGAGTCTATGGTTTACATAATCTATTGTTAGTGCCATAGGTCTAGAAATCTTGGTCTCTATGACAACGCTCTGATTGGTTCCATCCATTCCGACACGGCCAATATGAGGATACTCACAACAGTCAATCCAGTACAAATACCTAGGAAAAAAAATCAACAGCCATTTTGTTGACAGTAGCTGCTGGTGTAAAACATCAAACAATATTTTACCTTTTGGTTTCACTGTTTCTAAATTAATTCTTGATGTATCTCTGAACTGTAGCACTCATGGAAGACTTCAGTACAAACTATTCTTATTTTTTTAATTAATGACATAAAACTGTTCGGGATATTCGTTTATCATTTATCACATTCTTGTTAATATACAAGCACACAGATTATGAGCTTATTTTACACCTGCAAACTCACAGAAGCATAAAATTAATGGATGTAAAATTGTGGCAGTAATCTCTTCTGTTAAAAGGATAAAACAACCAACTGTTGCATCTTCCATCTAGCTGCCTCTATCTATCTACTATCAGTTTTGACTTTTTACCCATTTAAACTATAGATATTATTTCATTGGTTGGAATAAACATTATCACTGATTTCCACTGTATTGATATAAATATTTATTTTTACATAATGTAAATAAGAAAATTAAAATTAAGTGGATTGCTTCTCAAAGCAGCTTTATCTCAAGCTTATAAGAGCCCACAGTATTCGTTTGGCAGTGTATCTAGTCATTCATGAGGAATCTATGACTTCATAGGACTTCCTACCTTATAGCATATTAAAATAACGATATCTGAAAGTCTGTGACAGGAATAGGAAAGGGAGCAATAAAGTAAAATTTATCTTGATACTCTTGAAGTTATGCTAATCAGCCTGAGTTAAATATTAATTCTGCATCATGTGAAATACAAAATACACAGGCAACACATTACCAAGAAATTGTGCTGTACTCACACTAATTTGACCTGAGTTAGAAAATCCCATCAATTGAAGATTTGAATTAATGGATCCTTTATGTCCTTTACTCATCAAAATTTGAAGTTTATTAATATACTGGGTCTTTTCTAGAGCTTTTCTTACTTCAAAAGCTTACTCTGTAGCATTTAATACTCCTGATTTAAAGATTTGTAACTAAGATTATATTATAAAAAGATCATTCTACATGAGTTTTAAAAGTGTGCTATGTGAAAAAATTTTAAAGGTATCCTGAGCTGGTACTGTAACTCAGAAAATGAGCACTTGCCGAGAATCTGTAAGGCACAAGTTCAAGTCCAACTATTGAAGAGAGAAAGAAATTAAAAAATGGAATTTAAAGTTTTTGCAAGAAATATATCAGACATAGTTTAAAATAAATATCACTGCAAATAAAAAAATCATTGTTATACTGGTACTCATTTGACATAAAATACTAACAATTTTCTTTGATATTACAAATATTATTGATGTCCCTCTTAAGTATAATGAATAGTCAGGAGAAATAAACTTTCAACAGGAACTAAACAAAAGGACTAGTTTGGGGCTGGGGATGGAGCTCAAATGGAAGAATGTTTGCTTAGGTTCCATCCTAGCTCCACAAAAACCAGGAACAATGGTGAATGCTTTCAATACCATCACTTGGGAATTGGAGGTAGGAGGATCAGAACCTCCAAGTTATGAAGGCTTGTAATCATTGTTTTCAAGCTGAAAACTTGAACACAAACCTAGAAATGTCAAGCCAACTTCTCAGAAGGCCACTCTAGCTTTGTTGCCGTGAAAAGTCGGATATCTGTGCTCATTTTGAATTCACTTGGGAAATTTTATACCAAGTACTGATAGTTGCCAAAACCATTAGAAAATGATGTTCTGTGTATTTGATTCATAGTTAGTTATTATTTGTTTTGAAAAACAGCCTATTTTCACAAAAAATACAACATAGACAAAACATTTCACATCTTTCTCATGAACTAATGGAGAAACATGTGAAGTAAGAAATTGACCAAAAAGAAGTCATTGTGAGCAGCAGTTCACCTTGCTTCAATAAAGCAGTATACTCCCCCATGTACTATTGGCACTGTATTTGGGAGTATTGATACTAACCTTTCCTTCTATCCTCCTATAAGGTTTTTATACATATTGATATCAGTTAATTTACTTCTGCTTCTGCATATTTTACTAAAATATTAAGCATGATTTCAATATTTTTTGCTAAATTAAGAATGGTTTAAAAGAGATAGCCTTTGTATTTCTATTTAATCAGGAACATGTGAATATATACAGTTATAGTTATACCTAAAATATATTAAAACCAGGATATTAAACACAAATGCAATCAGCAAAAATTCTGAAAATGATTGCATGGAAAAGGCATGATTTTGAAAATCCTAATAAAATTATGTATTTCAAATGTCCTAAATTCGTATAAACATCATTCTAAATTTTAGCTTCATTTGTATTGATTTTTCACTCCAGACCTGATTTGCACAATCATTACTAGGTTGTCAAGTAGAATCAAATGGTTACATCATTAAAGTCAATTTCTGTTCAATATTGCTTTCAAAAGCTCTTAAGTGTCCCATATCTGAAATTCCTGAACATTAAGTCCTTCTTAATTCAAGGGACTAAATACTTTATTCTAGACACTTCTTGCTGTTTAAATGTGACACAGACTCAGTCTGTGTCAGTTCCTCATTATAATTTCAAGTTATTGCTTCAGGGCTTTCATGATGTTATTTGTCTTACACATGCTTCTTTAATTAAAAGATATGTCTGTGAACACGTAACTCATATTGTTTCCCTGTTTTCTACAATTTATTCCTTGATTATTGTTAGTTCCTATTTTCAGGTTATGTTTTAAGAGGCACGGTTGAGAACTGTTTTGTAAAACCTGTATTTTCATTGAAGCACACTTAAGAACATAACTGCTCTACCTGCTATTGCAGGGCTCTCTGCTGTTGTTAGGCACCAACAGACAATGATATCTACTTCCTTAGCAGTTATGGGATTAGAGTACAAATAGTCAACAAAGTCATTTTTGCTTTATCATGACATAATTGAACAATACATGATGATATAGGGTTGCTTGACTCACAATCAGAAAGCTCTTCTCCTACAGTCAATGACAGAAAATGTCTAACACAATTCCCTACTTAAGTGAATGGATGACTTTACAATGAAACAAAATTTCCCTTGCTGTTACAGTATGTAGCAGATATTTCTAAGCACTGGTGGATAGGAGAAAGAACAATAAAGTATGTTTACCTAAATGGCTTCCCAAGTGAATTTAGTACTTGTGGACATAAAATTATTGACAAAGTATTTTATAAATACATTAAAGATAGTGCCTGGTTATTTGAGGAATTTTTAACAAAATTTGTGTTTACTTTAATCTGAAACTTATCTTTATAATTAGCTTTGAAATTCCTCATGAAATGCAGCTTTTTCTTTCAGATTTTAGGACACAGCAAGACTTAGTTGCTGGTTGTAATTGTATCACAGTGATACAGCATCCTTTTCCAGGCTTTTATGGCCAGTTGAGTAACAGAATAATATATACATTATATTATGTGTATATCTTTATATGATAATTGGCTAGTCTTTCATGATTTTGGTGTAATTAGAATAAGGAAGGACTCTGATCTCTTGTAGGATGAAAACTGGCATATTCTCAAAGACATGGTATGTGGAGTCTTAAGGAAGCAAACTTTAGAAACCGGTTGCTTTTGTTTCAATTCCGTCTTCCAATGACTGTGTGAACCTAGATTTAAATAATCTTCATGAGCCTAAAATTTATAAAATATTGAAAAAAATCATTATATTTATGAGGCCATCATGAAAAGTGTAGGTGCTAATTCTTAAAGCAAATTTAAAAAATAAATAAGCATTCTAATGACTATTCGGCAATATTATCTTATTATCCAACACCTCACATACGGCCTGTGTGAATTAATATTCTTTTGGTTTAATAATACTCACTCAGCATGATACTATCTATATTAGATTATACCTGTGCAACTATACTATGCTTCTGGATTCCATTCATATTATCACTTTACTTACCACATAAAATACTCATTAAATGGAACAATATTTAAAAAAGATACCATGACACTGTGAGTACTCCAAAGAGGATCTCCTGTTACCTTATGAAGGCACAGCATATTCTCCTTTGAATATATAAGAATGACTTGTTATACATGTACGTTTCAAATTTGATAGTGAGTCTTCTATAAGCAAAATGGGTGTTTTCTCTTCAAAACAGAAATCCCAAATAATTACTTATGTGGAACATTTGTTCATGATAAATAATATGACAATTAATTGTTCAATGAAAATATTTAGAGTTTAAAATTTGGGTAGGTAATATACAATATTTGTCTAAGATATGATAAGAAAAGTCATAGCCCCAATGGTACCTACTGTATAATTACAACCACATATAAATATTCAATAGAATATTGCTTGTAACCATAACAACAGATTCTGTGCTCTTAAAAAAGTGGTTGTTTGAAATGAATCAAATTATGAGCATCAGAGATGTCTTATTTTCTCAGAATTCAGCTAATAAAATCAGAGAGACATCTTTGTTATAAGTTTAACGCTAAATCTGAATCATTAATATAATCATGTGTGTTCATTTCCTGTGGATTATGCCTAAATAAAAATAGACTGTACTCAACTATTTATGATTTTAAAATTAATGAGAGGAATGTTTTAGTGCAACTGCAAAATCTGAATGTATGTTTATTTGCTTTGCACACAAAATTAGAAATTAAATTTTTATCCTGACCTCTCATTTCCTCACAGCAAGCATTCCTCCTTCATGATAGCTTCCTTTGAAACATGCAGGTCATTTAAAGTTCAACCACGTATTTGCTTTCGCAGAGGTATGGGTTCATGTCCCTAGAGCTATGACCCCACAGTCTTGTGTATGTTCAATTACCTGTTTGTTGCCTGGATCCACAATGTGTCTATCAGACACACTGGATATACCATAGTCTTTAAGCTAATCCTACTCCCTTCTAGATGGAAATTTAAGGCATTTATAACAATAGGTAGCTCTATAATCTTGTTTTCAGTATTTAGTGTCCACTTGAACACATTTATAAAATACCTCACACAGGAAAATCTATTTCCGATGTTCTTGGGAAAATGTATATTATTACAACAGGATAAAAATAAGATATATGGAATTTCTCATCCTATTAGGTCAACAATCCATACATGTTTACTCTTTGTATGTCTTTTTCTATATTTCCCATATTCTTGGAAGGACTGACATAAGCTGAAGTGCATAAATATAAATAATCTTTACAGATTGATTTACATTATCATCACATTTATAGGCAATAGTGGATATAGATAAAATTTTTTAACATGTACTCATGTATTTCAAAATCAGAATGACACATGTTATTATTTCAGCAGATAGTTAATAAATTAGGAAAAACTAAACAAAATATATCTTTAGACGTAAAATATGGAGCTAAGGAATAGCTCACTGGAATAGTTCTGGGTTGGGTGTTTGAAACATGGAACTTCGAACAATAAGGTATGCTTCTAACAATTTAGGTAGTGTATTACAAATTTATCATGTAGACTCCTTTTTGAAAAAATGGTTTCACTTTTCAGATTGGAAAATTTAGGACTTGTGTGCTGCAAGCTTTTTTCCATTTGTTTGAGTGTTTCCTGGAAAACACACTCTCATGCCATGATGGTCATTTTGTTGCTTAAAACGTTAATGTGATGCAGTAGAAAAATTATGGGACCAGAGTCTAGAAACTGAATTAAAGCACCATTGTCTCTTCGAATTTTGGATGTTTCATAGCACTAAAAAGATCAGTTAGTCCATCGAGTCTTGACTTACATTTCTGTCTGAAAAGAACTTACACCTCTCCAGAACAAGAGGTGAGCTGAAACAACACATTTTAGACCACATGCAGATCACATATGATGTGGAATGACTTATCTATTTTTATTAAATAATTTTATACATTTAGATGGCATCTCTGAACTGGGACCATCCAACATTTTTTATACAGGAATTATATATGGCATTTTCTGCATGAAAATCTTTTTATGGAAGCAAAAATCTAGATCTCTTATTGCCTCCCTCTGGGGAACCAGAAAACTGTGTTAAAAACAGAAGTGTTGAATTGTAGCTATTAAAATAGGTGGCATTTACCATAAAAGATAATTTTATTTATTTCTTTGGTTACAAAATGGCACACATGTATTAGAATATAAATACTATCATAAAATGAAATCAAAGAAGTCTTTTGTAGCATCTGCAATAATTTATCCTTCACTATTTTAATTGACATATTTAATGATAGGTTTATGTTGACAATAACTGAAGACTGCCTTGAGTTTATAGGGAAAAATAAAACTCATAGCTTGGTCAGCTATACTCACTAGGCTAGGAGCAGTCTTTACTTCACAAACAGGAATTTCAGAAATAATGATTATGTTTATAAAGAGGCAACACTTCTTTCATTAGAGGTGAAGGGTCTTTAGTGGCATAAAATAAGCCATATCAGTTTAATTTAGTTTTAAGAAGTACAATGAACCAGACATTCAAATAGAATATTTCTGAGAAAATGGCAAAACAATCAAATAATCCAAAAACTTATAAATGAATACAAATGGAGGCTTGATTTAGAATATTTTGTCAATATTTACTGAAACACACATTAAAAAAACACTAACATATAATTGTTTTGGTTAAAATTGTTTTGACATTTGTCAGTATGGTAAATAATATATTTTAGAATATAATAAAAATTATGGAACTATATAGTGAAAAGTTAAAATGTATATGCTCCCTTGCAAACAGCAACAAATGCAAACCTTGTCTGATTTTATATAGTCCAGTCAGATTAATGTTTAAAATTAAGGTATAAAATATGTTGGGACATAATCATTTCCATGTTATAAACAAGAGACACACACAAAAAAACAAAGAGAGGCTTTATTAGCAATAATCAAAATCTAATGGTGGCTAAAGTGCGATGAATGAATTTAATTGGCAAAGCACATTTGTATAGTAAATCTAAAGTGTTACACTAATCCTCTACTGGCTACTGTGAAGGTTTTCTATTTTTACCACAACCATCATTCTCTAGATTTGTTATTTTAATAGGCATGCTAAGTAGGTTGAGATTCTATATAAGTAAATTTGAGCACGTATTTATGCTACATTATACTGTCAAATGTGAAGAACTGCATTCAATATCTACCAAAGCAACATAATTGGAAGTGAATAAAGATATTCATAATCTATAGATTTTCACCACACACCGTACAGCTTTGATGTGTTAGTGGGTATGACCTGTTGGTCAGAAATATCCACAATACATTCTTCATTCTCATGCTTCAGCCCCACCCTTTCCCATGGTCCTCTGATTTTCTTTTTGAATGCATTTGATGATTCAATACCATTTACTGTCTATGGACACCAATTATGTCTTCTGCTTTAAGAGTAGTGTTTACGTTGTTTATATCTTTGACCACATTAACACTGAAAACCATTTTTGAGTTGTCTGTCTTACCTTTTTCACAATTTGAGGCATCAACATCAGCTAGATCTTTTTTATTGTTAGTGATTTAATTGCTTAGAAAAAAGTAACCTTGTTCAAATACTTAGAACACAGGCATTTTTTAAATAGCTTTTAATTTCATCACTTTAAGGCTATGGCCATATTTAATAAGCTTGACCCAATGAAAAAGGGTCTACCAATTCATGTATTACTTTAATTTTGATGCTTTTAGGCCTAGAGAATTAACACAGTGGGTATAGTCTAAAACGTTAAGATTTTTAATAGTTTTACACACCCGGCTCGAGGATCTAAACACAGGTCCCTGGGAAATTTCAGCCTTTTATTAACAAGTACAGTAGGGTACAAGCCATTGAGCCTGGATACTTCAATTATCCTTTTCTCCGTGTCAGACCAATAGAGGTTTTTCCCAATCCAATCAACAGCAAGTGCATTTGGAACAGCAGTATTATGCACTACCTAACAAAACAGGAATTTAGAAGGTTAGCAGTATAAATAGCTTCAATAAGAATTAAACAAATGTTTTTTTGATTTTTATTGAGATACAGAGCTCTACTTATACTGAAGAAATTAAATTTAGATAAAGAAGAGAACAATTTACCAGAACGCATTACTTATTTAGAAGTTACTCAATGTGTATTTATTTAGACTTCCAAAAATAGCATGCATTTAAAGAAAAACATAACCACCCAAAAAGTAGATGCACAGTTGATAACTTCATTTTATTAGAGTTTATCTGCTCATCCTCTCAAACTCTGAGAAAAATGTTCTATTACATATACACACACAAACATTTTAATATGTACTTAAACGATGTCGTTATGGCTTTGGTAACATACTCTCCGCTCTCCTAAATCCCCCTGCCCTATACAGCACTACAGTAAGAGACAGCTGTGCACCCTGTGTTTGAACATGACCAAGTAGCAATAGAGTTTTGGAAGCATCCTTTCTCTAAACAGCCAGTGGTAATGAGCGTGAAACAAGAAGGTTTGAAGCAGCCATGATTCTGCCCCCCTAGTGCTTTGACTGCAAGACATATTTGTCTCTTTTGCCTTCCACATTCCATATTTGAAAACTGACATTGTTGACTGTTCAATGAATGTCAGTGAACAGTTTTATTCTGTGGAAAAGGGATGATTTTTTTTTAAATTCACAAATAGATTGTTTGAAGTAACAATAGAATAAGAATTGGAAGGTGATAGAGAGGTTGAAAAAATACTCAGGTGTCTTCAAAATACAAAACTAACCATTAATAAAGACAGTTCTTGTGAAAAAAATCATGATTGAGTTTGAACACTGCAAGATTCAAAGATTTTAGGCAGACATTCAAATTTTATGAAACAACAAAGTCTGCTCATTCTTTGAATTGCAGCCATTGATCTATTAAGCCAACCTGCTGTTGCAGTCATGTGCCTCAGACACTCACCTGGACCACAGAAACCCATAGCTCATATACATGTACTTTAAGATTTCACTAATGTTTCAAAAGAGTTGTTTTCATGGAAACTAATAACAAAAACATAAAAAATAATCGATGTTTTATCTACTTGAAACTTTTAAAAAATATTATATATCTATCATATATTTATTTATTTGTGTGCTTATCAGCATATCAGTGTGTCTATATACGTGCACTGCATCCATGTTTGGTATCCACAAATGCCAGAGAGGGCTTTGGGTCATTTGGAACTGTAATTATAAGTAGTTGTGAGCCACTTTATGATGTTTCTGGGAAGTGAAAATGGGTCCTCTACATGTGTGCTCTTAGAAGCTGAGGCGTCTCTCAAGCCCCAACTTCTTCTGTATAGATTATACACTATACAGTATACTTATAGTATACTTATAGTACACACACTTAACTAATATTTTAGTTAAAATTTAGGGCATCATTTAGTGGTACCATGTAGCTCATGTCTAGAATATGACAGATATTTAGTTGTGAGCTAATAAAACCATTCATAATTGTACGTGTGTTGAGTACATTTTACCAGTGCTAAAAAATTTTATCTACACTCTATTATTTACAACTATGAATCTTATCTAATTGCAACAAATACTATTAAAATAGAACCTGAAAATAAAATGGCTCATTTTACAAATTTAATATTTATCAACTTTCACAGAAAAAAGTGTAAAACAGAATTCAAGCTAATTTGTTATGTAAGGAATTATTTGCTATCAAATAAGATTTCATATCCTTGTCAATAATACCAAAGAAGTATTCAATAATCACATTTATGTAATATGAAGCTACCTTGCTATCACTTCCATTTAGACACATTCTGTTTATCCGACTTCCATTGGGTCTGCTGGAATCAATCCAATATATAAATTCTTCTCTATAATCAAAGTCGATTGCAATAACATTGTTTAATCCCTAAAAGTGAGAAGTACACATTCTATTAGTATATTTCTAATGTTTGGAATCCAGAGAAATAATCATCTTTCTTTGAATATAAATGCTTTCATATTACTATAACATTTGTGACAGATATTTTAAGAACATAGTGTGTTTAAAATTTCTTCATACAACACATTTAAAAGACATTATCCATTTAAAAATAAAATCCTAATAAGAAGCAAAAGTTTCCCGATATTTGCAATCTTTTAAATAAATACCAAATAATGTGAAAAACAAAAGACCTTTTAAAAAGAGAAGATTATAGCATGAAATTCATGTCTCTGCCTGTTTCCAAACTCAAGTAGGATCAAAGGTCTTAATGCAAGATGAAGCTATTGAAACTGATGGGGGAAAATAAGCTATCAAGAGAGCATATGAACATCTCAGGCACAAAATATACAAATTAAAGCAATGAGAAATAGAATAGACATAAATTTTACCCCAACAAAGGAACTACCTGCAAGTGGTATCTGTTGGGAGAAGAAAAATCAGCTTTCTCTAATGAAGTATCATTGGGTTAATCACCAATACTCGGGGGAAGGACCCATGCCCATGAATAGATGGTTATCAGAAAAAATGAAATACACTTTTTTTGTTCAAATTTTGCTTGATTTGAGCTGTGTGTTTGTGTGTCATGATATTTATTTATTCATCTATTTATTTAAAGAGAAAGAGGTAGAACTTGAGGTTAGGTTGTTAAGGAGACTGGGAAAATACGGAGGATTTGGGGTTAGGAAAGAATGTGGTCAAACTATAATGCATGAAAAAAGCAAATAAAAGGTAAAACAATTTTTTGAAAGGATACATAACAAGAGTGACTGGTGAGGATATAGGAAAGATGGCTCCTTTATTCACTGAGGTGAGATTATAAATGATGTGGGCAGTTCTAACAATAACCCCTAATCCTAAACACACATCTAAAGGCCTATATACGTCAGGAAAACAATTTCTTCTCCAAAATTGGAGAGTCCTTCTCTTCCTTCAGGACCCCCATTATGCTGTACATAGTGATGATCTCTTATAATGTTCTCCTAATTCATGGCTTCATCATGGCTATCCAGACTTTGCAACATTCTCCGAACAAAGCTCCTTTAAAGGGTAATCTCATCCCACCCTCTTTTCTAAAATCCTGGAACTCTCCTCTTTTATTTATTTTCTTCTAACTGTAAGAAGAAGGTCAAGTGAAACGGAAATGGAACATTAGGACAAAAAAATCAAGACAACAGGGGAGAGAAATAGGGGAAGGATATGAATAAGAATAAAGTAGAAAATATCATACTGAAATCATTTGTACTTCAAAGGTGAAATAAATAAAACCCAGTAAGATAAAATATATTAAAATAATGAATTGTAATCTGTAACAGAATCATCAAAAGAAGCATAACTGTTTGCTTTTTAATCAAGACTTTTTTGTAAAAAGTAACTATGATATTTCCACCTCTGATGTTCATGGAGAGCTGGCAGCCAAAATGCAGCTCTGTCCTCACAGGTACTTCAGTGAGCAACTTTGTCTATCTGGAAATTTCCCAAAGCCAACACAAGAAATACAAGCGCTGGAGTAGGGAGAATTTGTGATTGCCCAGGACAAAGAGGAAAGCTGGGTTTCACAGGGGTTTTATTCAGGTCCTATGCTGTGGTTAAGTGGGGTTGTTATAATATATACACATAAGTTCAGAACAAAAATGTAACATACACACTACTGTGAGTCACCCAGTGTCTGTGATTCTTCCTGTGCTTTAATTTCTATCCCCCAAGAGGTAGTGTCTTAGAGATTTTGCAAACATGTTTTAAAGGGAATTCTTCCCAAATTTATGAGCAAATGGTTGTTAAGTAGAAAAGGGATCTGTTTATAAATATTTGTTAAAAATAAAGTCACAAACCCAAAAGATATGACTTTAAATAAAAACTTAATATTAAATAGAAATATGACTTTGGTATAATATTCATGTGGAGTAACTAGAAAAGAATAGCCATTTAATTTCAGTAGGCTACAGTATTCTTAAGTTACTAAGCCACACATGGACGGTCATTTCATGAATCGGAAAGGATGTGGGAATGGCATTTCATATTTCACGTGTCATTTTATACAAGATAGCATCATATTAGAATTAAAAGTTTTAGCCTTACATGAGCATTTAACCAAGGAAGAGCTGGTTATTTGTTCCAAATGATAGAAAATAGAGGAAAATTCTCCATTCAGGGCTATGGTTATATATTTTGTATAAAGTAACAAAACATAAACTCAGATTTCTGGATGTCCCAGATGTTTGGTTTGGGTACGCTGCAGTTTGGTTTTATTTGAGCTTGTATTATGAATACCCAGGCATGTTCTTAGCTTCTGAATTATTCAAATGATTTACCAGAATTTATCTTAGTTCCAAACTCTTGCTAAGTCTCATCTAATTACAGTTTCATTAGACTAAAATAAAAGTGAGTAAGAACTAGAACTGCTTATTTCATTCAAAGGCCAGAGAATTTGTTCGTATACAAATTATTTTCAATTAGAAGATAATTGGTGCTATATAAAATTGATACAAACCCTGAGATGATCACCATAACTTCATTTCTCTAAGAAGCTTAATTGCATCCACTTTCACCTTAAAGCTGGTCTATCTCACAGTTTAAATAAGTTTCAGTCTTAATGTTGAGCGTCTCCACCTCCAGGGAGTCAGATTTGCTGATTTGGCTTTGTTTGGGGTAAGGGGCATTAACAACCATGGTCATTCTAAAATTTGACTACAGTTTCCACTTTTACTCTAAAAATTTATAACTTGGTATTAATAATCCTGTCTTAGATTCATATAGTCCTTTATAAAACTATGGCCAAGATTAAATATTTAATGTTCATACTTTACTTCTTCTCAAGAATCTCTAAGAATTAACAGCAGAATGTGAATAGATACCATCCAGGAAATACAAGTAAGGGGAAAAATGGTTTTCTTTCACTTTCTCTTTTCATTAAGGTTTATTTAACTCTATTAATAATAATATAAATGTCACAGGTTCAACTCCTAGGCATAATGAGAATTGACACAGGCTGCCTCTTTTCACTTTCTCTTCAAATTATGAAAATGGAGGCCAGTCCCCACAGAATCACATGTCGTTGGTCATACATAAACTAAGAAATACCCGGCGGTGAAATAATCACTCCATTCAAGTCTTCACTAAACTCCAAGGAATAAAAGTAAATCCATTCTTATCAACACTGTTAGTTATGAATGACTACAAAAACTAAAATATTAGTTAACATTAATTATCTGGGCACATGCTAAAAATTAGAGAATGGTTTGATTAAACTCACTGAACATATCTGAAGTGACCATGAAAAGTCAAAATCTTAAAATATCACTTTCATATTCTCCAGACTATTTCTTAGACAGCTTAATAAATTCATGTCAGTAATCTGTAACTTGTTTTTATTCAAATGTTTCTTCTCTTCAGAAGAATAATGTACATGAACTAAGATTTCATGATGGTTTAGAAGTTTAGATGGCTGCATGGAGAATTTTGTAAGAAGAACACACAAATTTGCCTCTATCTTTAGCAAGGAATTATCTGTAATTCTTAGTCATGGTCGTCTATTTTTTAACAGTGACTCATTTACATATACAATTCTGATCCATATTTAGCAAATCCAGTATAATGAGTAAAAACTGCCAGTGCAGAGGAGTTGAAGCATTTCCAATCCAGCCGAGGTAGACTTTTACCTGGAGTTGTCCCTTAATGCTCACTGGACAGCGCAGTGCTCTCTCTGTAGTATCATATACAAAGAATATTAAAGCAGCCAGAGGTGCTGCAAAAATAAGGTCTGCAAACTCAGGTCATCCTTATGTCTTCAGAGCTGAAAACTGGTTTTGTCAAAGTTCTGTTTCTCTTTATCATTTCTGTAGCTGATGTTTTGTGCCCTTTGTTTCAAGATGATTAATTTAGAAAGTTGCATACTGTTTCTTTATACAATTTTGTTAGGATAAAGGCACTGTTAGAAACAAACTAGATTTCATATTGGAAAGTAACTTGACTAGTTTTCATTTCAACAATATATGTTATTAAGTATATTTTGTAATTGTGGCATGTGAATGTACACTATAAAACTTGACTATAGCAATTATATTTTACAGTATTTATGATAAGAAAAATTCTACCCTTCATTATAATTTATATATAATATATATAATAACACAATTGTGTGAGATTATTATTGACTGCAATTAAGACAGTAGAATTGAAAACACTAGAAAATCATTCGTTTTAAACATGTATTAAAAATACAAAAGTTCAGTTGAAAATACTATATTTTCATTTATTTGAGCAGACACAAAGTATCAAGAGATAATTACTTATCTTTTTCCTGAAACTTTAAATATTATCTCCAAATGAGTGGGGATTATTATGTTCTTAGGAATACTTAAATTTTATAATTTTATGATGAAATAATGATGCTCAACAAAAATTATGTATTTCAAGAAACCCTCAGGCCAAGTCACATGCTAAACATTTGTTTATTCTTTAGTGCCTGCTTCCTCACTCTGTGGTCATCATAAAGAAGCATTTCCCACAGAGACATAACCTGTTATGAACTTTTAATATACCCATTTCTTTTATATTTCTATACATTTTCCTCAAGGAAATGTCCATTTGAAGTCCATATGAAGTCCATTTTACTCAGGTGTTCATGATTGACAATAATACAAATGCACACAGGAACCAAGACTATACTGAAATGTTTCTACTATGTTATAATGGTTTATATGTAAAATAGAGAAAAAACCTTTTATATTACTAACCATCTAAAAACCATATTAGACACTAGAGACAACAGAAAGAACCATTTTTGAGAGTCTTAAGCTGCACGGCTTGGTGGAAAAAAGCAAGAAATTGTCACTAAAATGCTGACTATATATCCAATGATGTTGTTAGCTGAGTTTATGAATATGATATTTAATTATCTCTCCTTAAACTGACAAAGTACAGCATAAAAACTGGATTGTTTAAATTAGTAGTAAAAAAAATCACAATATTATTTATTTTCCAGAATGAAGAAGTATCCATAATTCGGTAGTATGCATAGCAGTTTGGTCAGGATGTAAAATAATTCATGAGAACACTGTGCCACTTCTAATATGTCATCCACTTGTAACACAGCATTTCTAAGAAAATTCTCAGCATGAACTATGCTTTGCCTTCTTCCCATTCTTCCACACAGGATCATACAGTAAGCTGGGACATGTTGCTAATCATTGTCAAAACATTGATGATAAGTATTTGCCTACATACATGCACATATTAGCTTTATATGCTGCAAATGTTAGTTTTTCTATGTGCATAACTTTGCTGCTCTCTGGGGAAGCAAATTCACTGACTCACCATCCTGGAAGTTAACATACCTGCTTTAGAAGTGTGTAGTTGGAGCCATCGGTGCTAATTTTTCTTATCTCATGTTGATCAGCGAGAATTAAAAAAGGTTCTTCATCTAAAAACAAATAGACAATTGTATTAGACATTTTACACTCATGGATTCCTTTCTAGGTTTCTATCAGTTCAGTGTGTAGCTGTATAAATGAACATATATAGTTCTTTTCTGAGTAAAACAGCCAAAGACACCTATATTGTCTATACGAAATTGATGCACACAACCGGCAAACAGAGCAGGAAATGTGGGCAATTGAACATATGTCTCTCTTACTCTCAGGACTCTTAGACATTAGACAATGCATTTGGTAGGAGAAAATGCCTATTACTATGTGAATTTGTGGAGAATTTCAGGAAAGGCAAGTGTATAGCTATGTTAGAAGCTATAATAGACTCAGATATTTAGATAGAAATTCCTTCTTGATAATTAACCTTTTTAAGTTCCAGAATTTGATTTTTGTTATTTTTTTCTTTTGCCACTTTTCATTATTATTTTCAATCTTTTGTACATTTATAATTCTTTCACAAATGTTCCTCTGGGATGCCTTACTGTCTTACATATTTTCAAATTTACAAACTTGCATGATAAAGATGTGTTAATCTCCAGTATATTATGAGATTTTCTTTTGAGTTTTCATTTAGAAGCAAAATAATTTCTTTTTGTTGTAGCTGTTGTTTTGTTTTGTTTTCGAGACAGGGTTTCTCTGTGACTTTGGAGCCTATCCTGAAACTAGCCCTTGTAGAGCAGGCTGGCTTCAAACTCACAGAGATCTGCCTTCCTCTGTCTCCCAAGAGCTGGGATTAAAGGCATGCACCACCACCTCTTGAGTTGCAAAATAAATTCTTAAAGAAAAGCAGTTCAAAAGTTGTGTATATACATTGATTTGAAAAATTATTTAAGTGAAGTCAAACTAGTTATTTGTTTTGATGATATTTAAAAGCTAAGAGAGACAGAATTTCCCTTTCATGCCACTAACAATCATATATTGCCTTGGTCATTTTGATGTGTGTGACTGCTTAAACAGAAGTTTAAGATTTTCTAAATAGCTACTTGATTTATATAATGGTATATAGCAGGATTTACTCTTATTGCTACCACTACTGGTCACTAGCTCTCTGCGGTAGGCATTTATGCATAACTGCATGTGATACAGAAGAGAAGAGAAATTATCACAATAATGTCACAGTACTGTCTCTCAACCATGGCAAAAGTGATAAATATCTGTCCCTCAGAGTAAGCATGATGAGAAGAGTTATGTCATGTGTATGCAGTCTCAAAATGTTAAAACTCTTAGTTCTTCACAAGACAGCAATGCAACCTGCTCCTAAACAGAGAACAAGCATGGTGTGCAGTCACTGTATCAATATTCTAATACCAAAGGAAGGGTTCTGACTTCTCAGGCACAGGAATAAGGAAAAAATTCAATAAGAAGTGGTCATAAAATTCAAAATCCATTTTTGTAACTGGGCTTGGATCATGAGCAAATCCAATTCCCTACCTGAGAGTGACCTGCAGCCATTTTGGTTATTGGGCTGTATTTCATAGCCTTCCGCACAGTGGCACTTGTAGGTTCCATATGTATTGATGCATTGCTGACTGCAGGGGAATCCCGAAGAACATTCATCAATGTCTACACATGTTTTGCCATCATCCTTCAGCTGGAATCCAGGCCAGCACTTGCACTGGGGAAAGAGAAAAGAATGATCAACAGATGTCACTGTCATTGTCCATTGTTTTTGGTTATCTCCTTAGCAAGGTTCACACTAGAAAGACACCTTAAGTAATGGAAAGTCATCCTGTCACCTCCCAAATAAGCTTAGTAAAATTACATATATTATGCAAAGTTAAAATAGCAGCTGACCTTCCAAATCTGGGAAGTTTAGAAGTGAATTGGTACCACTAAAGCCAGATAGCTAGAAGGGAGCACTGCAAAACCCAGACATAAGACAGTAGCTTCTACCGCAAGCAAGTGGTGTGCCCACCCACTGAGACGATGGGGCTGATTTAATGGGAGCTCACCAAGGCCAGCTGGACCGGGACTGATGGAGCATATGATCAA
>LOEQ01005337.1:27464-48011 GCA_001685075.1 Bramus lutescens
GACTTCCCACAGGGCAGGAAACCCTGACTGCTCTTTGGAGTGGAGAGGGAGGGGTAGTGAGAGTCGAGGGAAGGAGAGAGAAAAGGGAGGAGGGGAGGAGGTGGAAATTTTTAATAAAAAAGATAGTAGCTCTATTTGATCTTTTTTTAAAAAAAAGTATCTCTTTTATTATTTGAGATTACACTACAATTACATCTTTTATCTTCTCCTTTTTCTTGCCCCTAAACCTTCCATATAATTATCCCTTATCTCTTTAATATCAATGTCCTCTTTTTCATTAATGGTTGTTAAATGCATATAGGTAGATACTTATATGTTCCTATATATGGAAATGGAATGAAAACAACTCTGAATAATACATGAGATTCTTTACTGTGGACTGAAAGTATACTTTGCAGGTGTTTGTTATTAATATTACTGTTCTTGTTGTTAAACTTGATCTATTCTGTGTTTAGGTAAGAAAATTTTATCTTGCTATTGAACTTGATCTACTCTATTTAAGTAAGACAATTTGTGGCTATTGAAAACTGGGTTAGGAACAAACTTTTGAAACAGCTAATATAATCTTTTACAACTATTAATTATAGACTTTTTGTGGGCTTCATCATTTATTTGAGAATGAAGGAGATGGCAGAGTATTGTACTTTGTAGGAAACCTATAAGTTGATACATATTCATAATATCGACTCAAATTTTAATATAAAATATTCATATACAAGAAAATAGGTGATACCTGCAAATTAATGTGCCCAGAATTTAGATAAATGTGTTGTTGCAGTATTTGTATGAAGAGTAAATCCCATAAGGTTCTCAACCTTGCTAATGCTTCAACCATTTGATACAGTTCTCATATTATGGTGAACCCCAACCTTAAAATTATTTTCATTGCTGCTTCATAAATGTAACTTTGCTAATATTATGATCTATAATGTAAATATTTGTGTTTTTATTTCATGGCCTTAGGTTGCCCCTGAGAAAGGGTCCTTCCACCCGCAAATCTATGGGTCATGACTCATAGACTGAGAACTACTGTCCTAATCCCTTAGAACTTTCAACTTTCTCAATTTCCATAAACATATATCTCATAAGACCCAGCAATGGGATGCATTGTTTAAATCTCTATAACCCATTGTCAGTTTAGGAAATACTCTAAAACCAATAGTCTGATTTCACAGTCTCTCCATATCTCAAATGAGATTGTAATGTCCTTCAATAAAAACCATCCTGAATCATGAGCTAGTGATCCACACGTAGCTGCGTAGACTGAATTTGTAATGTTCACAAGCAACACTACACTCTACACTTAAATGTATGTACGATGAGGCAGGTCATGGTGGTAATGCCTTTAATCTCTGCATTTGGGAGGCAGAGGCAGATAGATCTCTGTGTGTTTGAGCTCAGCCTGGTCTGTAAATTCACAAAGTGAGTTACAAGACAGCCAGAATTATTACACAGAGAAAATCTGTCTCGAAACACTGGGAAAAAAATAGAAGTGGAAAATACTAGAGAAAAGAGAGTCAGTAAAGTGTCTGCTCTGCAACAAGAGAACCCTACTTGGAATCCCTGATATTTATGTAAAAACCAATTGAGAATCAGAGAGAGAATCTGAAAAAAAAGATGTGGTGGTGAGTGATCAAGGAAAATACCTCTTGCATCCATGAGCACTGACACACATGATTACATAGCCAGAGTTCACAGGCATGTACAGACAGACATGCATGGACACACACAATAAATTCCTGTGGCATTCAATTCACAACTTAGTTTTTTAAATAAAGAGTTGAAAAAAATAAAAGGAAATATTTGTTATAAAGAGAAATGATATCACTTAAAAGTACTCGAAATTGGACCATATGATAATGTAGTTAGAAAGCCAGATTCTGACTGTTGGACACAAAGGGATGTTGAATCAAAGCACTTTTTAAGCTGAGGTCTGTAGAATGGCTGCATGCTTTTCAGAGAATCTCTGTTTAAATGTGGTTCCTGAAATCATTGTGGATGTCAGTGTCAGAATGACAGAGCATTTATCACTCACATAATTTCAATAAATCAAACTTATAGAAAAGTAATTAATTGAAGGTGAATGGCAAAACTAATTTGTGTGTGTATGTCTGTGAGTGTGTGTGTGCATGTGTACACACATAATTATATATGTGCAACCATAGAAATAAAAGTATCAGGTTTGTATAAATGTTTGTTTTAAAAGGGAAATATTTAAATATATTTTTCCTCAATCCAATAACCATGCTTATTTTTTAAAGTCCTATATCTGAATTGTTAAAATGTAACTGTAAAAAGATTCTAGTATGCTAGTATGTAATTTTAAAAGATTAAATGTTCATTTTGTTTCCATATATTACAAAAATATAAGGGCAAAAATGATCACACCTTTGCTTGAAATATTGTAGGAAAATATTGTGAATACTCAATTCATCTTACTTCTTTCATCATTTGGAATTATTCCACACTCTGATTTATGAAAAATTACTTAGGACTGTGGAAAACAGAGAGACAGAGTTATCCAAGCTTTTCTTGTTATTTTCAAAAGGCATCTTTACAGTTAATTTGAAAATATTTATTCTTTTGCTTTTGCAATATAGTGGTAATATTTTTATTCCCAAAGTATACAACAATTTATTCTTATTATCTCTCTAAAATTCACATTGATTCAATTATAACTCTTTTTTAAATTTTTTATGTATGTGTATAAGAAAATGAGTGTGTACTGTGTATGCTAGGTGTGCATGTATGTGCCCACATATGCAGAAGCTGAGCTTAAAAGAGCTTAATAGGACCCTAGTCTCCTATCTTCTTCCTAAAGGTTTTAATGTCTGTAAATGTAGCCTCACCACTTTGGGTAGCTGAGTAGCCACTGTAATACCAGCAGCTTCCTGTCTCTGCACCCAGTGCTAATTAGCAGGTGTGTACTGCCACACACAGTTTACATGTATGCTGAGGATTTGAACTCATACGATCTTGTCTTCTTGCTTTCAAAACTGATTTACCCACTGATTCATCTCCTCAGACCCCAATTTTCAAGTGATTATGCTAATAACATTTTTCTTAATGTGTGAATTGTTCTTTATTCCTAAGGTCTATGTTTTTTCTTTTCTAAGCAGGTTTCATTGAAAGACTAAGGGATGATTTGCTATCACTTTGTGTTGGTATTACAGCAAGAAATAGGTTACTAAAAAGTTTTTTATTCCTTGTAAGAGAGAAACCCACACAACATATTTTTCCCGGAAAATACAAGCATTGCAGTGGTGGTTTGAACAGAACTTGCTCCAACAGATTCCTGTATTTGAATGCTTGACCCATAGGTAATGGCACTGTTAGAGGTGTAGCCCTGTTGGGGAAAGTGTGTTACTGTGGGTGTAGGCTTTGAAGTCTCAGATGCTCAAACTAGGCCTAGTGTGGCAGTCACTTCCTGCTGCCTGTGACTCTGAATGCAGAACTCTCAGCTCCTTCTCCAGCACCAACTCTGCCTACATACTGCCATGCTTCTAACCATGATGAAAATGGATTAAATCACTGAACTTTAAGGAGCCCTAATTAAATATTTTACTTTATAAAAGTTGCTGTGGTTATGGTGTCTCTTTACACCAATATAATCCCTAACTAAAACAATTGTGTGGGACACATAACTCTTCCACTCAGCCACCATCCATAATTATATGATGTACATATGGACAAAAGCTCCCCTCTCTCTATGTGTGTGTGTGTATGTGTGCATGCACGTGTGTATGTTTGTGTGTGTGTATGTATATGCATAATGTATATATGCATACACACATATATGCATGTGTACAAATAAGTGTGTTTATGCATATGTGTATACGTCTGTATGTATATGCATATATATGCATATATGTATGGGTAAATGTTAGATAGGTAGATAGAGGTAAACAATATGTAAAATATTTGGCTTTAATTTTCTTAACTATTTTATTTATAATACTGATCATATTATTTTTTAAAATACATGTTTTATTTTATTGATTAACCTCAATATATGCACGTTTTCATTTAAGACAATAATTTAAGGCAATTCTTCAGACTGTTTATAATTTTTAAAACTATATAAGTGTATTTTGTAGGGAATTTTCACCTCATTATTAAGTACATTCAGAAAAGGCAACATCAAATGATATTTAGAAGATTTTAAGCATCAAGAATTACAGGATGGAGGATCTGTAGATAATGCAGCGTGAAAACATGGTGTTCTATGTGACATATTCTCTTTCCAACAGGCTGTTCTTCTGGACACTAAGATTTCCTCACAATAAGAATTTTAAATGAAAATCTCATTTTATATCATGCACAAATTATCCAGAGATCGTGGTTTCTTTCTGTTATGGCATTAAAAACATTAAGTTACATTAATTGCAAAAAAAATCAGAGATCTACTTTTAGTGTGTCATATGGTATATGTGTTCATGTATTATTAAAATATAAAAAATATTAATAAAACTATGATTTCTAATTTCAACTAATTGTTTACAATTCTATTAAAACCTTCTTGTTTTGTTCAGAAAACATTTCGGTATTTTTAATGTTGAAATTGCCAAAAATGTGCTTCTATTCCCTCGGCTTGTAAACATTTGCTGCAAAAGTTTACTATTCGATACATACTCCTTTATTAAGTGTGGTCCTGACTCAATGGCTGTGTCTCTTTCTTCCTGGGGTATAGTGCTTGCACACATCTATATGGTGTTCGTCTCTAAGATCAACAGCCTTTTTGAGGAAAATCTAATCCATTTCAGAAAAATATAGCTTCCTTAATACTTCTTTTATTTCATTTTTATTTTTTTATGTGCTAGGGATCCAACTTAATGTCCTGGGCATGATAAGCAAATATTCTACCAATGACCTTCTCCTTAAGAACTGATATTTCACTTTTTATTTCTTTTTTCTGTAGAAAAGTCTAAATGTTGATATTCCTGAAATATATAGGATGTACATACACACAATTATTATGATGGTTTGAATGACAATCATCCCCAAAGGGCCGTAGATACAAGCACTCTTAGGAGGTGTGATCTTCTTTTAGTAGATATGACCTTGTAGGAGGAATTTTATAACTGGGAATAGCATTAGGGTTTCAGAGTCTCAAGGAATACCTGGTATTCATTGTTTCTTTTTTCTGTGTGGAGATCCAGAAGTAGAATTGAAAGCTCCTTCTCCACTACTGTGTTGCCTGAATGCCACCCTGCTTCCACCATGACAGTAATGTACTAAACCTCTGAAATGTAAGCCCCAATTAAATATTTCCTTTATTAGAGTTGGAGTTGGTATGTTGTTTCTTCACAGCAGTAGAAACTCTTAAGACAGACGTTAGTATCAGTGACTGGGATATTTCTGTGACAGACTTGACCATGGTATTTTTGGAGGAATGTGGGCTTTGGGACTTAGTTTTAAGGTAGAAAGCTTTAAGCACATCTTAATGGACTATTACTAGTTAAAGCATAGAAGATGTTGGTGCTGGGGGTGATTTGAACTCTGGGGGGGGTGCTGGATCAAGGGGTTTCAGAGGAAAAGAATGTCCTAGAGACTGTTGTGATATTTTGGTGAAGAATGTACTTGCTTTCTGCTCTTTTCTAAAAAATTTGCCTGAGGTTAAATTGGAGAGTTTGGGATTAATTTCAGTTGCGGAAGAGATTTCAAAACAGGCTCTCATGAGGACTGTGTTGCACGGTTATTAGTAGCCACACATATGCAGATCTATAAGGACAATGAGTAAACTGCAAGGAAAGTTTCAAAATGTACATTTGGGATGAAAAGATGCAACAGAGCTAAGACTTTTGTTCAAGGACATTAAAAGATTAAAGAAAATCCTGACTTTAAAGGGAATGGATGGGAGCGATGGCCTCAGGACAAGATCCTCACTAAGCTTTCCACTTGTGAAAAGGAATTAAAGACAAGAGCAGTGCCACTTCTGGTGGTGCACACCTTTAATCCCAGCAGTCTAGAGGCAGAGGCTGGCAGATCATTAAGATCAAGGCCAGCCTGATTTACACTGGGAGTTCCAGGACAGTCAAGCTTAGGCTTTGAAGGAAACCACTGAAAACAGAAAGTCAATGAAGATACAATTGACAGAGGGATCCATATTCCAGTCCCAGCATGCAGCAGAACTTGGCAGCTTTGGCCATGTGGGTTCTGGCTTTAGAGTCTAGGATAGAAGAAAGGGGCTATGTGGTCTCCCTCCACTACTATGGAAAGCAGCTGAGGCCAGGTGTGTGTCACGGGGGTCACGGTGCTTCTCAACAGCAATGGAAACCCTAAGACATATATATCATATAATCCTTATCAAATGGAGTTAGATAATCATAATAACAGAAATTCAGAGATCAGAAATAGCCATTTTACTATTTGGTTAAAATTTCATTATGCAGAAATGTGTCTTCATAGACTAGTACTACAGTCAGGAAATACTGCCTGATATCTTCATGCTGGACCCAACTTTTTTCCTCAGGCCTTCTTTACAGAGCTCACCAAGTCCCTGCTGAACCACTGGTGATGAAACTACCTGTTCTCACTACATGACTTAACCTTTGAGATTATGAAATCCTGATGTGTTTCTTATTCTGAGAGTTTGTAAAGATCTCCCACGAATATCTGTGTCCCACACCCCTATGCTTCTAGATGTATCTGTCTTTTGTGTGTCTTTTAACTGTATGTAGCCAGTACATCTGTGTGTGTCAGGTACCCATCCAGGAGAGAAGTGGTTGTTGGATCCCTCTGAACTGGAATTAGAGACAGTTGTCAGCTGTTCTGGGGATACTGGGAAGTGAACCTGTTTCTCTGAGAGAGCAGAAAGTGTTCCTATCTGCTGAGCCATTTCTCTAGCTATTGCATTTATAAATGTATGTAAAATCACATGTTAAGGTTACTTTTGACGAAGTACCATGTCCATAAATATACAGATTTCCTAAAGTGAATTCTGCAGGTAAAGGACTCAGTAGAACAAGCTCTATCTCCAGTGATATTTCAAATTAACTATACACTACCTTTTCAATGAAATCATAGCCTTTTGCTAATTTCCCTGACTCCATGTCCAGTTAAAAAAATAAAGTAGTAGTTTTAGAGTAAGCTACTTTTACCTTGAGGCAGGGAACTGTGCCCAGGACATTGTACACATAAATGACATGTTCTATCAAAGGAGTTACGGCCTCAGGGTGGAAGTTAATTGTTCTTAATGGAGTTTCCCAATCAACCATGAATTTTAACAATACTGAGTCAGTAGTAGTATAATACATCTATGACTTTAAAAGCTATATATCTGTTCATAATTTTTCCAGTGAGTCATTCTCTTCATGAAAACTGTACTAGTAAAAAGTGATGAAGTAATTAAGTATGAAGTAAGCCTACTGTACTTATTTGAAGTTCTAATAATGCATGATTTATATATTTTCCTTCATGATATTTATGACAATGTAGCTTCTTAAATCTTAAAATAAATAATGGCCACCCACTGCACTAAAAGGATGTGTAGAAGGAAGAAGGAGGAATGAACACTTATGTTTCATGTATCTTTTTACAGCTGTTATCTTCTCACTTTCTCTAAACTCTCCCCTTTCCTTATTCTGAAAGTTGTGTCATTTTATTATCCCTAACAGTGTTCTTATAACTCTCATATACACATTATTATCCTTTTTCAGATAGAAATCCTTCTGTAAATCCCTTTAGCTAGAAAAATTCCGAAGCTTTTCAAGTTTTACAGTCATCCTGGAAATAAAGTTTTTATTGTATCATTTTCTGACGTTTCATCTGATTTTCTATTTTTGATGAGTGCCTACCTTGTAACTTACTGGCAAATCCTGACAGTCTTGAGAGCATCCACTGACTTTCTTACTCAGACATTCATTTATGTGGCAGTTTTGCTCATCTGAGTCATCACCGCAGTCATCCCTATTGTCACAAAGGCCACTGCTGGGAATGCACCTACCATTTTTGCACATAAAAAATGAACTGTTGCATGAATGTTCTGCAAAAAGAAAATAAGACATATGGAATATAAGAGATATGTCACTGTATGCTGCTGTTCTAGGAAACACTGTGATAACTTGTATGCAAAAAAAAATTACAGCGTGTAAATGTGCATATAAGATTCTGGGAGGCCAATAGCAAACATTCTACTCCTGGTTTGCAGTTACTGAGGACATATCTTTCCTATGAAATCAGCATTCGGAAGATGCATATATAGCAATATTAATGTATTCTATCTCATTTACACGGTGAATAATGAGTTCAAAGGTGTAAAGATGACTTGACATTTCCCCCAAGCTATAGATCTCTAAGAAATTGTCACTAAAGCTAAAAAGGTAGATGAGGTGGATGTGGATAAATTAATTTCTTCCAGAAAATATAGCACTGACATTTTAAGTCAGGGCATAAAAAAGACATTGATGGTGAACAATAGCTCTTCCAAATACACCTTTAGAAAGAATTCATCTTGCATCTACCTAAACTGGAGCGCTGAACATGAGTACTAATAGCATATGATTAAGAAAATAAACTTAATCACACATACAGGATGTCAGGAAATTTTGAGTTTGCATTAAAATAAAGGCTAAGCATTTTTTGTTATAGTGAAGTGGTACATGAAGTAGTTTGGCTGGACATTTCTGTGAGAGTGGACCTGTATGTATATAATATGTTCTTGTATTTCTCTTCCAAGGTTAGGTAATATTATATAATTTGTAGATGTGAGAATGAGAGTAATATGGACTATTTCTAAATATTTCTTTTCAAATACATTCTTATTTTAAAAATTATTGAAATATAATAATTATATATATTTATGGAATAAATAATATGATAGTGTAATGATATTTGTTCAAATCTTAATTTAGCTTATACGTTAAATTTTATGAAAGCCTACATAAAATATTTTCCTCAAAAGTAAAATATAAATAAAAGATTAAAGATGGACATTGTAATACCTGCCACATACCTATAATTCTACTACTTAAGAGATGGGTGTAAGAGAGGAAACATTAGAGGTTATATTTGGCTATACAGTTTGAAGTCAGCCTGAACTATGCAAGAACATGCCTCAAAACAACAGCTAAGAAGATGTATTTGTGAGGTGAGAGAGCAGAGTAATTAAAAGATTGTTTGACAAAACCTTAAATGAAAATGGCAGGTACTTCATGGAACTGGCAGAAACATCATGTGTTTGACTACCTGCGTCTACTTTACTCAAAAACCTAACCAGACATATATCAAATCAAAACTTCAGAATTATGGCATGGTAGTTCATGCTTCTCATTTCAGTGCTTAGAAAGCTGAGGCAAGAGAATTCCGAGTTTGTGGCCAGCCTAGGCTACGTAGAGAAGCCCTGCCTCAAAGAAGCAAAAGTAAAACGTTCAGAGGAAAGCTGAATGTGAACAGTATTGTCTAATGTAGTACCTGCGCTCCTGCACTTTTGGTTGATTGGGGCCTCATCAGAACCGTCGGGACAGTCAACATCGCCATCACACAGCCATAGAGCGTTCACTAGGCAGCGCCCATCAGCACATTGGAACTCCCCTGTGCCACACTGCCGGTATCCTAGAAAAGAGGAAGCAAGCGTTTTACAAGTTTCTATTATAGAAATACATCAGCGCTCCACCCTCTCAGGACACAGCCCATTCAATCAACCAGGAGGCAGCCCAGACCTCTGTGAAAAATACTTCTCATTTCTTTCCATTACTGCCTTAAGAAATGCTTGTTGTGTGAGAGCAGGAATAAAGGTTAAGTAGAAACTTAGAAACAAGGTACCATGTTTCTTGGTAACAAAGATGACTTTACCACACAATAAACTCTGTCTATTCAGTGATTGTCTCCATCCAACCCATTTCTCTTAGGATGAGATACAGGATGAAAATCACTGGAACCTTCTTCAAGATTTAGTTTCTTGGTTAGATTTATATCAGAACATAAGAGTAAACTGATTCTGAGTCATAATAACTATTCACTGTAGATGTAATGTTATATTTATGTCTGATAAAAATATTCATTGTAAAAAATGCTAAAATAAGAAAAATAAATTCCATATATAGAAAATAAGCACAAAAATATGCAAGAAAATATCCAACATACAAGTTCTTGAGGTCATTTCTCCAATATGCTGATTAAAGGCATCACTGAAAGTCAAATCATAAAATGAGCCATCATTTGTTAAGGCTCAAATCTGTTTATTTGAATTATATTTCTGTTATGGATTTCCTTATTTGTAAACTATAAACTAAGTCATTCCTAGTAAGTGTTGCTAAAACTGGGAAATTGTTCTTTTAAAAGTAGAATTGTATGACTTAATAAAGTACTAATAGCAAAGACAACTCATATGTAGTGAAAGGTTTTGTCATCCTGGATGGTGAAGCTGTAGTCTGCTACAGCTTCCTGCTGGCAGCCTATGCCCACACTAGCCGTTTGTCCCTGCTACTAAGTATGGCAAGTCCTTCCTATTCCCTCATCTGTGTAAGCGCTTTGTTTTTCTTTTCTGCAAAATCTTGTTTCTGCTTGACAACTCCCAGTTCCCATTAGTTAATTAAACATCATTGCCTCTAACATCTTCCTTTAGAAACTTCTTTTAGAAATTAAAAGGAAGAAAATTACTAAGCAAAGGCTGTCAAATTCATGTCTCTCAGGAATCTAACTGTTCAGTTTTGGCATCATTTTTGCTGCTCTTGACTGCACACTCTTTACCTAGTTAAGTATTCATAATCTACTCTCCGGGGATTTTTTTAAAATAATAATCTGCATAAAAACCCTTCCTGATCCAACTTACAACATTGCAGGTGAAACCTTGCACTCCAACTTTAGAATATTGCTTTCCTTTATTTTAAATTGTTATTTCTTTCCTATTTATTTCTTATTTTTGTTTTGGCTCTGTCTGGCTCTTTCCTTCATTGTGCTAACTTGAGACCTAACCTCGGCACTAACAAACAACACAGTAATGTGACACATCAGCCCCCCTTTTCTGGTCTCTAGAAACTCAATTTCAAATCCCCGACCATTTGTTATATATCTTTCCTGCATTATAAAAACTGCTTCTCGATCACCTGTGTTGTAATGCCCTTCAGCAATTCAAGTGAACTGGGAATGCCTTTCTCCTCCTGCATCCCACAGCTGAATAGCTATGAATAAGTTCCGAGTATCTCTTTCCTTCCACGCTACCATTCCTGATCTGATTCAGAATCACATTGTTCACCTGGTAACTTCCTAGCCAGTTTATATTCGTCTTATCTTTCTTATTTTCCCTGCAAGTACTTCTCCAGCCATGGTGGAAGAGATGCTTCTAAAACTTAAATTTTACTGTGACATCCCATAACATTGTAGCACTCATTTTTAATTCCAGGAACTGGGAGCCAAAGGCATTAGGGTCTTATGTGTGTTTGAGTGCAAGTTCTAAGACACTTACTTATTTCAAACAGATAAATAAATAAATAAATAAATAAATAAATAAATAAATAAATAAGCAACCAAAAAGGATTAGATGTTAAATTATGTAGTTCTCAAAATATATTTAATGATGTACTAAAACTTGACGTAATTGCAAAAACAAGTATGAAGAGATTTCACCGAGCTCCCATGAAAGACTAAAGGTAGAAATACCAGAAAAGGATGAAATATGGCTCTAAGTTGATCTCACATGGAGGAGAGAGGAAAACATTGAGTATACTACCCAATGAGGAGCCCACAGAACACTTGATCCATGACACAGGGAGGACATATTTGGGTTAGGTTCATAATCCAATGAGGTCAGAAGGTTACACTGAGTTTTCACCATTGATATGTGGGGACATTGACTCCTACCCAGGCACAGGGGTTGTCTTTGCATATGCATTGTATGCATTAATTCACCTTTAGCATTTAAATATTCAAAGGAATCCAGGCTTATTGATGGAGGGGGGAGGACCTTGTATTTCCCACAGGGCAGGGAACCCTGACTGCTCTTTGCACTGGAGAGNGGAGGAGGTGGAAATTTTTGATAATAATAATAAAATAAATAAACTAAAAAATTTAAAAAAATAAAAGGCTAAAGCTTAAAATAAATTTTGTTAAATAATTAGTTATACTAAAAATTCTACTATGGAAGGAACATCTGCTATAGTAAGATAAACAATGCAATGCAGAGACACATTTGGTAATCATAATGCTAAATTTGAACATGAAGTAGTGCATGTGTCAAAACAAAAGACGAAGGAAATAAGTACATTTTTTCTTGGTAGTTTATGTGTTATGGAAGAATTTAAGGTATAAATTTGGGGGGTTTGTTTGTTTGGATAACATTATTTTCTTTAACATTTGATATAAAAGTAAGATTGGACAACCCAGTTATTTCTCATCTTCAAAGTTCAAAGTAGCCCGAACTACTTTGAAACAAAGGCTTTTTCTAACCATTTTCTAATTGGCCTGCTAGTTGTTTTGAATCCACAATAAGAAGGCGTGGTTTTACAATCAGTGTGCAACTATGCAGGATTAAAAACTTCCCTGCTCCGTTGTGTAATGCTGAATTCAATGGTCTTAAAGATACTAATAAATGCTTATGTTTGCTTTCATTGCTTACATGTCTTAGAGTCTACTTAATAGACCTTGAACAGATATATCTTAAGAAATGTTGTACTTGCCAGGCAGTGGTGGTATATACCTTTAATCCCAGCCCTCAGGAGGCAGGGGCAAGTGGATCTCTGTGAGTTCGAAGCCAGTGTGGTCTACAAGAACTAGTTCCAGGACAGGCTCCAAAGCTACATAGAAACACTGTCTCAAAAAATCAAAAACAAAACAAAAATCATACTTACCACACTGTAAGGACTCATCTGAGCCATCTCCACAGTCATCATCGTGGTCACATACAAACTGCTTGGGAATGCACACCTTATTACGGCACATGAAAGCATTTTCATCACATGTATTATTGGGCGCTAAGAAATTAAAAAAAAATAAAATTACATGAGCACATGCTTTATGCTCTCTCATACTTGAAATTTAATAGTATGATTTTTTTCTATCAATCTCTAGGTACTTCAAAAAGAAAAACGCTAACATATCGCGATTCAATGTTTTTGGTAAATGAATGATCTCATATGCATATTAAAATGCTAATGCATACATGCATGATTAAAGGGAAGATTCGGTGAGCAGAGACTGTTAATACTCATGGGAGACTTGGTAGAACCATTAAGAAGACTGAGAACTTTTCTATTCTTAAGACAAAACTCTTTGATCACCTTCAAAAATGGCTTGATTCAAGCAAAATTTAGATCTACAAGGTAATGAACCCTGTCATAATGAATGCTGACCCTTGCATATTGATCCCAGAGGAACACAACCCATGGAAGCACTGTTCCAGCAAGAGCTAAGTGATAGTAGATACACATTTGAAATGAAATTCATTCAAAGAAAATCCACTTTGGTTCTATTTGCATAGAACCACAAGCCTTAGCAGAACTCTTTACAGTAAAATGAAAGTATAGATGCTGTAGTGTTTACGGGTTAGGGCATTGCAAATGCTCAAAATCGGAGATGGGCTGTAATCAAATGCCAGCAGTACAAGTCTCATAAATGGCTCTCTTCTTTATTTGTATGCCTGAGAAGTAATCACCTTCTTTGCTCATCTGTTTCTTCATCTTTTTAATGAAGATAATTAAATCTGCCTGACAATGTTCCCAAGAGGATTAAAGGTACGTAGAACTTCCCTCTCAAATTCGGTATTCAACAATTCATAGGTACTCTCAGAATCCCCATTTCTATACTAATTATGTTTTTACTCAATACTGTAAATAAGTGCTTTAATGGAAAAGTCTTACTACTGCACTGATTAACATATAAGAGCCACGAACACAGGAAACACTGCTATCTCCGTGGAAAACTCTTTTTATCCTTCAGGATTGTGCTGCCATGGTATGGTTCAGTTTTCAAGAAATCAACACAAGATTCTTGGTACATTTCTTTGTGATGATCTAATGTCTTTTAAGTGCATCACTGTAAGAACTGAGATTTTAAAATTTATTGTCCCACAGGCCTCTTGGACCCCTGCTGCCAGCTATGCAACATCCCATGAAGTAACTTTCTTTATTTTCTCAGTAAATCTCTACACAGAACAATGAACAGACAAAACATGAAGGATCTTTTGTGTGAGGGGGTGTAATCCAGTATAATTTACTTTCAACTAATTTATTGTTATCGTCTATGTAGAAGTCACACAAAACAGCATGGAATTTGCATATTTCAGTGAAAGTAAAGCTCAGAGTTAATAATGCACCTCACTTTGAGCTGTGACAGTTTCTATAACTCAGGTGAATATGCCAGTCCTGACACATACATTCTTCTTTACAGCAGAGAAGCAGTAACTTTTGCATTAACACTTTTAGGTAACTTGAGCACGATTTGTTATACTTTAGCATAATATATTGAATAATACCTATGTAGTCCACAAGTACTAACATACCTCCCAGAGTGCTCACTTACTACAATATCAGCAGCATGTGGGAATCATCTGGATTTCTGAATTAATTCACAGTCCTTTGTTATTCAGTCTTCAGGGGCAACATTGCCCTTCATAAAAACACATTAGCTCCAAGATCACAGCTTTTTCCATTCTACAACAGGATGAGTTGTGAGCAAATAAGGCTGTGTCAAACGTTTTCTGTTGTGCTTTTAGTCCATTGACACACACACATGTGCCATCAGGCGCACATATAATATTTTAAAGATGTGAAGATTGTGTCTTTGAAAAAAATTATGACTTCATCAGATTTCACTGAATGGACTGAATCTGACAAACAAATCCTTCCTGAAAAATGGCCCCACTCAACAGATCACGAGTTGATCTTGACATCTACATTCCCATGCTGATGTATTTCACCCTCCTGACCATACCAAAAAAAATTATGTAAACTTTTGCTGTTGACTAACATCTTGAAACGACTTTGAGTCTGAAACATTGTAAATTGTCTGACCTCAAAGGTTTTCCCCTTGATCCTTCAGTTTCATTCAGGTCTATTGACGCTTTCTTTACCTGACCCAAGGGTTAATACCACATCTCTAGAATTGATAGGTGTACACTGACTTCCTGATCTGTATTTATCTAATAGCAGCTATTTATAGAATATATACAATAGGCATTCAAATACAATTTGAAGGGGAGGGCTGTTTAACAGGAAAATTCTAGACTTACCAACCATCTGGGCATAATAAAGTCATGCTATTGTGGAGCTCAAATAGGTCATTTGCAGGTAGTGAAATAGTTTGAGAAATAGTCCTGACATTGAACATTTCTGAAACATTCTGAATGTATAAGACTTGATAAACAACTATTATAACATTCCACCTGGACCCTTGAGGTCCAAGGATGGGAAAAGTAAAAGAAACTATATTGTGGTATGAGAAGAACAATCCCCCAGAAGTCTGCAACTGATTTCTTGGACACAGAGCATCAGCCAGTGTTCATACCACAGCCTGCAGTGGAGAGCTCATCACTCCCGTCGGGACAGTCTCTCTCACCATCACACAGCCAGTGCCGGGGCACGCAAGCATGGGAGCTCTGGCAGCTGAACATGTCAGACGCACAAGTGATGGCACCTTAAACCCAAAGAAAAGTAATATTAAGCCACATGTATCCAATAGAACATGGCCACCGTTTTATCTCTGCTGTGGAAATAAGCAAGAGGATCTTGTATGCAATTCAAGTAAAGTAATTATTGAGAATCATGGATTAGTCTGTCCTAGTAACTGCTGACACCTTATTTAAGAATATATTTTTCCTAGTTTCAAGGGCTATCCTGTTTATAGCTTCATCATACAAAGAAATACCTTTTCTCCTTAAAAATGTATCAAAGCATATACTGGAATTTTTATACAAATGACACAGTGGAGGTATTGAATCTACACAGGCAGGAATAATGATAACATTTCATAGCTTAGCATGTATGAACTACCTAATGTGCCAACTCATTTAGTCCTGTAGAACTATTACTAATCATACTCGCAGAAAAGGAACAAGCTTCCACAACTTGAAAACTTGGAGAAAGCACAAGGGCAGAGCTCCCCATGCAAACCTAGAGACCAAAAATGTTTCTTTGTGGTTCCAAGAACATTCTCTAATGTGCTAGCATGAGCATTGTTCTACCACATCTTGCTGCAAAGAAAAATGCATGTACCCTTCACCTTTTCTCAGAATCTGCCTTTCCACTTCTATCTCTTATTATCCTGTTAGAATGCATGGTACCTCTTCAATGCTTGCTGACCAGGACTGTAAAGTCACAGGGACACAAGCAGCCTCTCTATGAGCATATGGTGACTACACATCATTGGCTAAGGGATGTCCCTAACTGCTTCTATACTATATATCTTCAACGCTTAGTTTATTTGTCTACATAAAATGTTGAGTGATGGAATTCAATCCCAATTTTTAAATTTTACTTTTGAGAATAAAACAATGTCCAAAATATACAACAAACACATATTTCTATAATTAGTTGTATAAAACTTTAATATACCTAGAAAAAATATATAACAGATATAGCAAAATGATAACTCCTTAACAAACAATTGCAGGGTTCTGGGTTCAATTCCCAGTAATAAAAAATAAAATAAAAAATAAAATATTTTTAATTGATAAAAATTATTTGCTTCCAATCATGTTAAACAGGACTAACGCAACTTAATAGATGGCTATTGTGTTTTCACTTTTCAATCATATGATTGCTGTGAGCAGAAGGTGTTTCTCAGAGCATTGCTTTCAAACTGTGAAGCAGACGATTGTCTCAGCAACGTCACTAAGAGACCCGAGTTTCCTAACCCTGACCTTCCTTGACATATATGAGGCCTGAAGGATAAGATTGATGTGAATACTGAAGTGTCCAGTTGTTGAGGAACTATATGTTTGATTGAGGGTGAGAAGTAATTTAACAGAAAAAGGGTTAAGTAGAAAAAACTAGAAAATAATCTGTAAAATTGGGGTTGCTTCATTTAAAAATAGAATTTATCTGCTGCTACGTATTAATGACATTTAAAATATGGATCTTTTCACAAACGTTCTGTGAGTTCCTTATCTTTTCAAGTCATTTTCAATATTAAATTTGTAATTCCATGTTTTAGCTCCTTTAATAATGGCAATGCTTTAATCTAATTCTGCCTGGCTTTTGAGAAGTCTCTTGCCAAAATTTTCTCTACTGCTAGAAAAGGGGGTATGACTAGGTAATTATGAAGACGTCTCCAAGTATGAAATGACATAATGTTTCTTGAAGCTAATTTGATGGCTCCCTTGATAGTATTTAACAGATTTTGAGTGAAGAGCATGCCAAAAACACTAAATCAACTGGGAAGAAACTAGTCATAGAAGGCCTCATGACTTCATTTTCTAGTTACCACTGACATCTTGGATCATGTTCCTCAGGGAAATCTTATCCCTGGGAAGACTAAACACAATCTGAAACTGTCCATCAGGCCTATCCTGTGCTCTGTTCAGACAGAAGGAGCCTATTAGTAAAGGTCAGTAACCTATTAATATTTTGTTCTGTCCTGAATTCTGCCATCAGCCATAATTTTTATGATGTCATGTACATTTATTAATCTCTATGCATTTTTCTGTTATAACATATCAAAATTTAGGGATTGTTAGTGATGGAGTACAGAGTGAATTGCAATGCTGAACTCCTAGCATGCCATGTCAGAGGCAAAATATGCCTGGTAAAATTATGGTAATTTGCATCACCAAAATATTTAGAAGTAGGGCTCTGAAACCTCTGTTCTAATGGATTTCCCAAGAGAGTGTTTTGGCACAGTACATTTTGTGAGGCTGCCTTCCAATTCTAAAATATTAGATGTGTTTTCTGACTGAAATGTTTGTTGTAAGAAGTTCTCAGGCATGTAAGTAAATTTAATTTGAATAGACTCATTATTTTTAATAAAAATAGATATGGTTCACTATCATTTCTTCTATACTTAAAATTGTTTTCAAGGCATTGTTGAGAGATAGAGATAGAAAGAGAGGAAGAGGAAAGAAGAGAAAGAGAATGAAAGGTATAATATTACTTAGTAAGGTTAAAAAGACAGGAAGGAGCATTAAGAAAAAGAACAGGGTTAAACTCCTGGACACAGGGCATGATAATTATAGCAATTATATATAGAAATCTCTCCATATCTCTTTATCCATGGAAAATTCATGAACCTGAGCACTAACATTAGTTTCTCAGGATTGAATACCCTGGAAATCAGATATGAATTCAGAGATTCTGTACAACTCTGATGCCTTTGCACATCTTATTAGACTGTATCTTCTATAAGACAGCAGTTGTCTGTGGAAACATTACAGTGGCTAGTTAAAAAAAATCAGAAACAAGATGGCTTTGTGTACTGGAAGCATGCTTATCCCATAGAAGTTCTATTTTAGAAATTAAAGATTTATAGTCAAGGAAAAATGTAAAGGAGCTAAAGACATGTAATTATTCAGTATTTATTGTGTTTAAAGAATTTTGATAATAGCCGGTGGTGGTGGCACATGTCTTTAATTCTAGCACTGGGGAGGTAGAGTCAGGTGTGTCTCTGTGAGTTCAAGGCCAGCCTGGTCTACAAGAGCTAGTTCCAAGACAGGCATCAAAGCTATAGAGAAACCTTCTCTCAATAACATTGATAATAATAATAATATTGAAAATTACCATTTTGTTTTATATTTATATCTTGTATAACTGTACATTGTTCCAACCATGTAAAGAAAAAAATTCATTTGGGCTGTCTTAAATGCAGGAAAATAAATTGTCTCTCTCAGGAGATAATGCCAATATTATGTCATCCACTGAGCAACTCAGTCAAGGCTGAAAATTATAAAGAATTTCTCTCTCTGATAAAACAGTCTAAACAGCTGACCATTATGCTGAACTATGAATGTAGAAAGACACTCAGCTCTGTCCAGGCATGTGAATTACTCAAGTCTTCCTCTGACTAAAATGATATTGAAAAAGAACCAAACCTACTATAATGAGTAAAGGATGTGCAAGCATAAATACATATAATACATATAAAAGTGCTGAGTATATAGATTAATAAGTAAAGAAACAAATAAATGCTATGATTAACAACTGTAAAGACTTTATGGAGTTTAGCTTGCTGGATTCCTTTATCCCTTGAGAAATCTAGGTAGTAGTATCATTGAAACCGCAAGATAAATACTTGTGATTATTATAATAAATCACAGTGCATTTGCAGCTGAATTATATAGCACACATCTAATAGTTCAATACATAGTAGGTGAGTATAGACATTTAACACTGCTACAATGCCATATCTATTGAATTTCATACTTTGAAAATTGTATAAATTTGTTGAATTTCTTTACTTATAACTTAAAACAATGAGGTGTCCTTGCTTTATTACAAAATGGACATACAACATAGGTAGTCAATGATTGTGAAAATCTATACTAACTTTCAGGAGTCAACTCAGCAATGTGGACATATGTCATAAAACATGATTATTTTGTCTAAATATGCCAATCAATGTCCAGCTGGACACCCCACTCTCTAGGTCCTTCATCTTGGGGCAAAACCACAGGGTCCTCCCTCACCTGCCTCAGTTTCCCTAGTCAGAAAGCAGGTCAGCTTCCTATAGGCAGGCTGCTCCAACACCCCTATCTTGTTGATCGGACCCTGTAAGCTACAAGTCCCAATCTGTCCACAACCCCTTCTATCCCTCTGTGACCTCAGAGGAACTCTGAAGCACAGACTGTGGCTACACAGATAGGACTAAGAGAGGAACTCCCAAGCACAGGCTGTGTCTGCACAGAATGGATCAAGAGAGCAAACCAAGAGCACAGACCAAGAGAGGGGACTAAGGAAGCAGGCCAAGAGAAACCTCAGTGTCTCCCTAAGACACAGACAGCAACATTACAGGGCAAAGCAAGAAAAGTTCCCAAAAACGTAGAAAGCAACTGCAAGGACTGGACCGAGAGGCAATGATACTGCTAGCACAAATTGGAGGAAGAGATGGGTAGGTGTCAATGCAGAATTTATTTAACAACTTAAAAAGCAGCATGGTAACTCCAGAATCCAGTGGTCATACAACAGGAAAACTTGATTATTATCTTAACCCAAAAGAATCAGAAGAAAATGATTATAATGTAAATTTATGAGGATGTGGAAACTTTAAAGATGAAATGAAAATTCCCATAAAGAAATCATATAGTTATCCTCCTGGATATTGGAAGTAGACAAGATGGCCAGGCTAAAGTTGGGAGCACGGGGGTGGAGGTAGGGTGAGGGTAAGGGGAGATAGGGAGAGAGAAGGGAGAAGGGGAGGATGGGGAGAGCTTGGGGGAATGGGATGGTTGGGATGGAGTAAGGGTGGATATGGGAGGAGGGAAGTAATATGTATTAATTAAGGGAGCCATTTTAGGGTTGGCAAGAGACTTGACTATATAGGGGTTCCCAGGTGTCCAAGGAGATGTCTCCAGCTTGTTCCTTGGGCAGCAGAGGAGAGGGTACCTGAACTGCTCTTATCCTATAGCCACAATGATGAATATCTTGCATATCACCATAGAGCCTTCATCTGGCGATGGATGGAGAT
>LOEQ01005337.1:57637-68294 GCA_001685075.1 Bramus lutescens
GATGATGGGGCTGATCTAATGGGAGCTCACCAAGGCCAGCTGGACTGGGACTTACGGAGCATGTGATCAAACTGGACTCTCTGAATGCGGCTGACAAGGAGAGCTGACTGAGAAGCCAAGAACAATGGAACTGGGTTTTTATTCTACTGCATGTATTGGCTATGTGAGAGCCTAATCTGTTTGGATGTTCACCTTCCTAGACTTTGATGGAGGGGGGAGGTCCTTGAACTTCCCACAGGGCAGGGAACCCTGACTGCTATTGGACTGGAAATGGAGGAGTAGGGGGAATTGGGGGAGGAGGAGGGGGAAGAAAATGGACAGAGGAGAGGAGGTGGAAATGTTTTAATAATAAAAAAGAAAATGAAAAAAAAAACCACACACCTGAACTATAAAAGAACTTCCAGAGGTATAATCATCCCTGATTTCAAGGTGTAATACATAACTAAAATAATAAAAGAAACACGGGCAATTGGCTTAAAAAATAGACCAGTTAATTAATGGAATTGAATCAAAGGTTCAGACATTTATCTATATACCTATGGACTCCTGATTTTTGGAAAAGAAGCTAGAGAAACACATTGTAAAAAAAAACAAAGCAATCTTAACAAACGTTGCTGCTCTAACTGGATGTCAGTATGTAGAAGAATGTAAATTAAATTAATCAATATATATCACCCTGCATTAAACTCAAGCTCAAGTGATCAAAGGCCTCAACACAAACCAGACACGCTGTACTCATTGGCACAGGAGACAACTTGCTAAAGGGAACAGCAATAGCATAGGATGCAAGTACAACCATCAGTAAATGGGATTGCACGAAACTGAGAAGGTTCTGTAAGGCAAAGGCAATGTCAATAGGAAAAACGGTAGCCTACAGATTAGAAAAAGATTTTTAGCAACTCCACATTCAATAGAGCACTAATATCCAAAATAAATAAGGAGCTCAAGACATCATCAGATCAACTAATACTATTAAAAATGGGGAGCATCTCTAAAGAAAGAATTCTCAACAGAAGAATCACAAATGACTGAGGTACATTTAAAGAAATATTCAACATCCCTAAACATCGAGGAAATGCAAATCAAAACTGCTTTGAGATTCCATATTACACCTTTCAGAATAAATAAGATTTAAAAACAAGCATGATAGTCCATGCTGTTGGGGATGTAGAGCAATGGGAACACCCTCCATTCCTGGAGGAAAAGCAAACTAATACAGCCGCTATGGAAATCACTATGGTGGTTCCTCAGAAAATTAGATATTCATCTATCTAAGGACCAGGCTATACTATCCTTGGGCATACTCATCCTTAACCCAGAAGCTTTATGCATTTGATATCCAATGGCAAATGAAAAATCATTTTTCTCCAAATGAATCACACTGGTTGTATATACCACATGTCAGGCCAGGACTGATGTCCACGAATAGTTTGCCAACACAAAAGAAACTCAATAGTAATTTTTTGAACTTGTTTAATTTTTAATTGCTTTTACATTTTTATCTGTCCTTTGTTTATTTGTTTTGATTTTACTTTCATAATTTGTGTGTCTGTTTCTTGATTTGCTTTAACATGTTTTTTTTTTTAAGAGAAGGAGAAAAAACAAAACACAAAGTTAAACAGGTAAAAGGGTGGGATGGATCGAGAGGAGAAGGAGGATGCACTTGATCAAAATATATTGTATAAAAATGTTTCTGAATTTAAAAAAGAAGAAAAATAAACCTACTCTTAGATGGAGAACTACAGGTATTTAATAACACTAAAAGAAAAAGAGTCAATTTTCTCCAGAGACAATCTGCCTATTTAGTTGAACAGTACCAAACGTTCATCCCTAAGCACCTATAAAGAGTAACATTAAATAGACACAGATAGTTGTATTTATTTTTATATATACATATATGTGTGTGTTTGCAATTGTATGAAATGTTTAGAGAGCAAGAGGTTATAGAATTTGGATGGGAATTGTGGGGGACAACTGAGTTGGAGGGAGCAGAGGGAGATGTAGAAAAAAAAAACAAAGGCCTTAAGTAAAAGCAACATTTTTAGCTTTATACTTCTTTCAGCAGAAAAGTTAGGATCTTAGTAAGTGATCAATTGTGACCTCTTCTGAAGAGTTTTTTCAGAGTGTGTGTTTACAGAAATTGTGTAAACAGCCAAAATTACCACTTCTGAAAACATTTTGAAAAATTTTAAATGTTAACAAAACCTGAATTCAAGTGAATGTTAGTAGGATGAGGTAGGCAATCAGCTGTTTGAGGACATATTAAGTGACACCCTCTTAACCATGTATCCACAGCCAATTATTTTTGTGAGCATGTTGCATGACTTGATTTAGTTTCATTGTCCTTAACTAGAAGCTATCAACACTATTTTAGAAGTCATTTTCTAAAAAAGCTAAATGATGTTCTTTAGAGCAGAGATGTCAAGCAGAAATGGTTAATGATAATATATAAATGTTTCTGTTCAACTATGAACCAATAAAATATAGCTGCCCCCACCTACCATGTTCAAAGCTGAATGAACAGCATTACCCTAACAAAAACATCAGCTGTGTATCACAAAGTAAGGTCAGTAATAACAATTGTCTTTCTTCTGTTTTTCCTTAAAAAGATACTTCAAGTTTTATTAATTTTCTGGTGAAGATTTACAGATTACACAATTTAATGGCTTAATCATCAATTTGAAAGTACTAATGAAGAGCTAAATGTTAAACAACATAATATAAGATGAGCATATATGTCCTATGTACCAGCTTGTAATTCATTTGGAGAGATCAAGTGGCATATTTAGAAGAAGATGACTATTCCTGCTCTATATATAATTCATCCCTTCATTCCTTAAGTAGCTAACTATTAAATCTTCAAGACAAGAAATTTTTTTTCTTGCAGAAATTACCTGGGCACTTTAACTCATCTGAATAGTCTCCACAGTCATTAGATCCATCGCAGATCCAGCTTGGCAGAACACAGAGTGAAGTAGAGTTACAGCTTATGAATCCTGCAGATTTCACTCCAAGTTTATAGAAATGCCTGCAATCTGTATTATCTAGAAGGGTATGAAGAAAATGAAATTACAATCACGTTTGCCAAAATTATGAGACTTCTACCTAGGTCACAGAGACAAGAAAACTTAAGATCATTAAGAAAGTAAGTACAAAATTATACTGCGCAACAGGGTTAATTAGATATCAGTTCTGGTAGAAGTTCAAGAAAAAGGTGGACAGTGTTCAATTCAATGCCAAGAGGTGTTCAGACATGAACAAAGAAAAAGGTAGTAGCAATCCTTACTGCAGTTCTTTTCGTCTGAAGCATCTGCACAGTCCATATTTTGGTTGCATCGTGCTGATCGTGGAATGCAAGTTCCATCTGCACAGCGAAACTCAACTGTGGAGCAGGTTGACACTATAAAAAACCACAGTAAAGAGGTCAATGGATAGAAGAGATTGAAAATCAGCTCTGCTTTATATTTTGAGAACTTTCATTAATTTATGCAATTTTATTTTAGTTCGATGTTTGAGTTTATACGTCTCAAGCGACACCTTGGCTCGCCAGCCTTCACCCCAATATGTCTCCTATGTCCTCCACTAGGATGTAATTCTGTCTTAAATGTGGATTTCTTCATACCAATTTGTAATTGCCAGTTCGTGTACCTTGGAAATCTCTAAGGTATAGGTTCCATTCAAAGAGTTATGTCTTGTTCATTCTGATTATATGGACCCAGCACTGAGATGGCATTAAAATTGCAATGAAAATTCTTTCCCCTTCCATCTCATATAGTTAAAATCATGACCAGAAGCAACTGTATGATTGCATGCCTACAGGGAAACTATTTTGGTTAAAGAAACAGGCATAAGCAGGCGTGGGGAAAGAGAAGTCGATACTGGGTTTCTTCTGTTAATCAGAATGGACACCTGACAATTACCACTGATAAATAAAACCATTTTTGCAATGGTTCACGCTGTAGACGCTTAAACACACAACTGTTCAAACATGTTGTTAGTGTTTATCATAGCAAATACAGATTATTCACAGTAACAAACATATGTATTATGTCTTCCTACTGTTGTTATAAAAGTTTGACTTATAATTCCCTCAAATTAGATAAATTATGCTTCACTGTGTTAATTTCTTATATACATGCTTTAAGTAATGCATTATTCTTAACCATACATTTATTTCTAGGTTGCTTACACATTCATTAAAATGTAACAATTTTCAGCAGTATATTGTAAACAGGCATATAGTATGCTGTGTATGTTAGATTAATCTGAGTGCAATTTTTATTCCAACTTTAACTTACACACACAGATTATATTAGTGAGTAACATAAAGGACTTTGTGATTATGCAGCTTTTACTTACATTGATATTGTAAAGTGCCTATTTTATTATAAACAGAAATTATATCAATTGAAAGTGGTTTAAAACTATTTTAAAATATGCAAATTTTCATCAGGGGTATGTATGTCATTTGTATTTCATAACCTACTTTTCTTATTATATTTAATTGTATCTTGAAATTGCATACCTATTTGTTTAAATGATGATTAGAATAAATGTTTTATTTACAATTGGTGATTAAAATTGCTTCACTGTTTCTTCGTTAAAAATAACAACTTAATATGTGAAACAGATTATGCCATTATCAGAAGAGATAAATGCATTGTTCCACAAAGGGAAAAATAATTTGCATGCACTAAAAATCTATTTCATTTCATATTCAGATTTCTTTCAGTAGAAATGGTAAATACATCATACTGGAAGTACACAGATAATCATTTATACTTTATTACTTTCTCAATCAGTCTTTCATTAACTATACTCGAAATGATTTCTTACAGTCTCTTTGTTAAGAAAACAGGATGCATTTCTTTGTGAAATAATACTTTAGATATAAGAAAGCCTACAAAGGTGCATATAAAAATGATTTAAACATGGAATCCATGAAAGATGCCGAGAAGTCTTGGTTCTGTAGTAAAAATAAAACTAGAAAGAAAACCTCCTAAATACCTTAAAAGCAAACACAACTGTGAACTTCAAGATTTTAGAGAACAGTGAGTGAATGCAATAAGTGATAAGCAGATGCTCAGGAGAGTGGGGTTAAGTGTAGAAAACATAGGAATACATTTCTTCCTTTCATTAGGAATGGCTACAGGAAGGCAGGCAAGCAAGCATGGTGCTGGAACAGTAGCTGAGAGCTCACGTATAAGACACAATCATGAGGCAGAAAAAGAGAGAGAGAGAGCTAACTGGAAATAGCATGGGATTTTAAGGCCTAAAAGTCTACTGGAAGTGATAAATCTCCCACAACAAGGCCAATCTTCTAATTCTTCCCAAAAGATTCTATCAGTTAGGGACCATTTATTCAAATATATGAGCCTGTAAAAACTGGTCTCATTCAAATCACAAAATAGGGTTAGTAAATCCTGGGCATACAAATGGACTGTCATTAAAAGAGTATAGCTGTGAAATGCAATGAATCGTCCTCTGTACATATGTCTTCACTGATTTTGTGACTAGCTATAGAGTTTGAGAGCCACAGGAAGGTTAAGCAGAGATGAACGAGAAAGAAATTCGGCTTTGTAATTTTTCTACAGAATTCTGCAAGTGTTAGTATCAGGATAGTTGTAGGACATTATGACTCCTACGTTAGTTGTCAACGAAGGTAATTTCAAAGAGAGAAATACCAGCCCAAGAACTCTTGTGTTAAGCACATGATTTCCAGCATTATGTAGGAGGTGTAGTATAGACAGAAGTAGTTTAGTGGGTTATGTCTCTAAAAGTTAGGAGTGCCTCCCACTCTTCTTAAGTCTTCTACCTTGAGGTAAGCAGTCCCAGCTAGATTATGCCACAACCATGGTGTACTGCTTCACCATGGCCTAAAACCACGGATCGAAGACCATGGCATTTGAGACTATGAGCCAACACAAAGTTTTTAAAGCTGTTTTGTCAGGTATGTCGGTCATAGTGATGAAAAACTATTGCAACATACAAATAATAGTAAGTTCATTACACCTGTGAATTGTTATTTTTTCTACTTCTGTAATAACACATGACAAAGGCAACTTCTCAAAGGAAGAGCTCATTTTGGCTTATGTTTCCAGAGAGATAGACATGCATTATGGCCAAAGATTGTGGCAGGAAACTGCAAAGATGGCAGCAAAAGCAGATGTTAAGAGCTTACAGCTCAAAGCATAAACAGGAAACAGGACAAACTCGAAGCAGCAGTCACTAAACCTCTAGTGGCATGCTCCCTCCAAGAAGACAACACTCCCTAAGCTTGAACAGGACCACCAACTTGTAACAAATATTGAAATGCCCATAAATGTTGACAATATTTCATTCAAGCTTACAATAAGCAAACACATTTCAATTTTGGGAAAGAAAAGTCAAAACCCACCGCATGTGGCTTCAATTACATTCTTAGAGTGGTTTTTGAGTGAGAAATACTGACATTTTTGATTTAACAGGTGAAACAGAAAGTTGTCTGATATTTTTCCCTGGGCTAAAAGTTTTGAATAAGAGAGAAAAGAAAACTATTTGGTTCAAATAAAGATAGGCCAAGTGTGAAATATTCAACTTTTCCATCCAGATGGTTCAACAGAAGTCATTAGTCTATAGAACACTAGCAGGAGTACAACCACATCACACTGGGAGTAGAAATGAGATACCACAAAAGAAGTTCTGACTGATTTTTCAATACACTTTTCTTGTTTTTTTTCTACTTTCTTTTATTTTGTCAATTAAAATACTTTATGAGATTAAATAGACATAAATTCAATTGGTCTTTCTCTGGTTCACGGGATAATTCTTACAAATAACTAAAGTTGATTCTCTCTTCTTACTTTCCATGTGTCTGAAGCTAAAGAATCAGACATGGGGATTTAAACATAAATGACTTTAATTTTTCTGTAGTAATTCTAATTTGTTTACTTTCACTCAACCTTCTATGTAATTATTCCATAAATGCTTAAGTTTTCAAGGTGTGCAAACACAGAGGGACTCTTAATTTGCTTTTGAGTTATGGTGGAGTCTTTCAACATTTTTATGAGCACTTTTGAAAATGAGGACCAAACTTACATAAACACATTAAGTTCTAAAAATTAACAATGAGTTTGAGTCCATGTTTAAATTAAATTTAATTTCAAATACCTAGCATTATAGTAAAAAAGTCAAGATCTATGCTTTATTTGAATTAAGGTATCCAACTGCTATGAAGTTTATCTTATCTTTAACCAAACAGAAACATTATTACCAAAGCCTAATTCTTTTTTTTAAGGGTTCATACTCATTTATGGAAAGTGACTTTATAGCAAGATTTGACACACTCTAGTACATCCATTTGCATGTTTTGGGAAATCTTTTATTTTTCTTTTTTTTTTCCCAAAGCCTAATTCTCCATGTACTTTTGTGACCAATACCGTAAATGAGATGGTAAAGTTTTTAAAAGAAGGACAATACTTCTTTTTAATGTGTACTGTTTTGGCAGTCACTAAGGTAGATAAAATTAGATATATTGTATTTTATCTGTATTTTATGATTTTCTTCTTTAAATGCACCACAATTTTACAAATACCTATCATTTAGTAGACACAGTATTTTCTAATTCCAAACACATGAGTATATTGCAATTCTGAGACAAAGCTACTTTTTCTCAAGAAAACACACAGTAGCTGTGGTGTTTTGAATAAAAATAACTTCCATAGACCCTTGGGGATTGGCACTGTTAGGAGGTGTGGCCTTATTAGAGGACCTGTATCACTCAGTGTGCCTTTGAGTTCTCGGATGTTCAAGCCACAACCAGTGTGACATTCTAATTCTGCCTCCTATGGATCTAGATGTAGAACTATCAGTTACCACTCCAGCACTGTGTCTGCCTGCATTCTGCCATGCTTCCCACCATGACAATAATGGACTAAACCTCTGAACTGTAAGCCAGTCCCAAATAAATGCTTTCCTTTATAAGAGTTGATGTGGTTATGAGGTCTCTTCACAGCAATTAAACCCTGTCTCAGACAGACACTAAGCAATGGGGTATTGTAGTAGGTAGAAATTATTTTAACTTGGAAAATTGTGAGCTTTGGGAGTTTGAGTTAGAAAATCAGAGGAATGCTTTAAATGAAGCTTAATTGGCCATGCTGGTAGGAGTATGGAGATGGTGGTGCTTAAGGTGATTTAAAATTCAGAGGTCTGGCTTAAGAGATTTCAGAGAAGAATTTTAGTATGTGGCCTAGAGACTGTTCTTGTTATTTTAGTTAAAAATGTGACTGCTTTTTTACCTTGTCCAAGACAGCTGCCTGAAGCTAAATGAAAAAGTTTTAGGCTAGTTCCATCAGCAGAAGAAATTTCAAAACAGGTTAAAATTAACTCTGTCATATGGTTCTTGGTATTCACCCTTATGTAAATTTATAATGAAAATGAAAAAAAAAACTGAGCAAGGAAAAATACAAAATATACAATTTGAAGAGGAAAGGAGCTCCAGGAAGTGTAAACAGATTAAATGATGTAGATATGGCCTTGTTGGAAGAAGTGTGTCACTAGGGGTGCCTTTAAGGTCTCAGGTAATCAAATGACACCCAGTGTTTTTTGCACATCTTGTACCTGTGAATCCAGATATAGAACTCTCAGCTACCGCTCCAGCCCTGTGTCTGCCTGCATGCCACCATGTTTGCCACCATGATGCTAATGGACTAAATCTCTGGTCTCCAAGCCAGCCCAGATTAAACACATTACTTTATAAGTGTTGCTGTGGTCATGGTGTCTCTTCTCAGCAATAAACACTTAACTAACAGAGTTGCATTAAGTTCCAATGGCTTCTTTTGAGAAAAAAAAATTTTGACACAGATTTTCCATAAACTTTTGTTTATCCTCTTCAAGCTCTGCTTTCTTACTTTTACCAGTAACCTAATTGAACGCATTCACTCCTGTTTGAAGCTACCACATTAATGGTACCCACTCCTTAGTTTCAGTTCATTTTAATTCCTTCCTTCTTTTAAATGTTTATCAATTTCCCACTATCTACTTTCAATGTCTTTTAATTTTTATTGGTTTTAAATTTTTATAGGGAATATGAAATGACTTACTTTGAAAATAAATTGGATCTTCTTCCTTTGAACCTCAGGTGACAATAAACTAAAAGGCTTTCCTGCAAGCTGTTGGGCTTTGTATGACTTCCCTGAAGCTCCTCCATCTTTTGCACACATTTTCTCAATTCTTTAATTCCTTGGAGCCATTTGATCTCAACTCTAATTCATACTTTTCCATCAGTATTTTATAAAAGTTTCTATATTCATTATCAATAATCTCTTACTGATCACTCTTTTGTCTTATTTCATTTTTGATCTGATACTCCTATGACTTCATTAAGCTTACTTTCATCAGTGTAATCAATAAATGATCTCTGATTCACTAAAATAAATTGGCACTTGTAGCTCAAGTCTGTCATCTTGCTTTCTCTGCAACACTTAGAATGCTGAGTGATTGGGCTTTCCAAATAAAGTATGCTTAAGAGGATTTTTCCTCTGCACCTCCAATATACTTAGACTTTTATGCTTAATTTTTAAAATTTAGCACATACTCTTGACTCATTTTTTTTAAATAACCATCCTTTACACTGTCTGATGTGTTCTACTTATAGACCTCATTGAGTCTGAGAATCAATACTTCTTATCTGAGAGCTACTAGTGGAATTCTGGCTTCCAGGTCATTGCAACAGCTTTATTTGTAGTTTCCCAAATTTCAGAGGAAAGTAATCTCAGCTTATCTTATTCCTAAATAGCCAATGTCCATAATAACACCCTGGGGACATGGAAACAATCAGTGGGGGACTAAAATTTTCAGTGAATTTCCTGAGAGGAAGATTTATATTATGTCCTAATTTTGTGTTTCAGTCTACATTGGTGTATTTTACTTAAAAAGTGTCCAGCAAATGGAGAGACATTAAAAAGGACACCGTTTTAGAAATGTTTGTTGTGTACAGATTTTTAACTAGCCTGACATATTGTTATTTGACCTACAAATATTTTCATTCCATTCAGGGTCACCATTGGTCAGAAATTTTAAAAATGGCAACACTAGCATGTCATTTTATATAGGGTATGTATTTTCTGTATATTATTTACCATTCAATATAATAATAATAATCTCACTCAATTTGATAGTATGTTTTAGTTTTTAGGAAACTGATGTAGAAACTGGTGCAGGACCTTATAAAAATTAGATAATAAGAGTAGGAGCAGAAAGTCTAATTTAAGTATTTGCAATAGTAGGCATGTGAGAAATATCAACCTGTTAACACAGAAACAAATTAGGAAATCATAGGCAGGGAAAGCTATATAAAGTATATTCAATAAAGTGGACTGACTGGAAAGCTATTCCAACTGACAAATGGAAAATTGTCCATATATTCATTGCATTAGTAATGAAGTATACAATAAGGAGGCACAAAATTCTATGAGGCTTCAACTACAGCCATAGAACTACAGGCAACTAAGGAATTCTAAGAATGCTATAAATAGTCTTCCCCAAAGAATAGTACACCAACTTGATATCTAATTCCAAAGGTTAGTCCTTAAGACATACCTATGTTTAACAAAATGCAGAGAAGGTTTTACTTAGGAATACACACACACACACACACACACACACACAATTATATATA
>LOEQ01005337.1:68305-92180 GCA_001685075.1 Bramus lutescens
TATGAACAATAATTAGTGGGGGGAAAAGGCCATGAATTTAAAAAAAAAACCTCTTTGAGGAGTATATTGGAAGGGTTTGAAGGGAGGAAATGAGAAATTATGTAATTATATTTTAGAGTCAATAATGAAAAAATAATGAAAGAAAAAGAAAAGTAGAAGCAAGTTTCATGATATGTTGGCATATTTTACAACAAGGATGACTCTCAAAGCCATATCTTAAGTGAAAGAATCAGGACTTGAAGAACTATGCACACTGTATGACTTAAATTGTGTGAAATGTTTACAAAAGACAAAATATTGGTGGGCAATGAGAATGAGAATTAGGAAATCAGATAAATGTTCTGAATTTATCGATTATAATGAATGCAAAATTGCATAAAGTTACTAGAAGTCCTTGAGTATATTAAAAATGAAATATTTGGCATGTGTAAACATGTATCAATAAATACCTTAAGTTTTAATTACTAGTACTAAATATTTTACCCATACATTAGGAAATGACATGATAGGTACAATAGAACAAAGATAATCATCCTTAGAACAATAAATTCAGTATTGAATAATGCTGTGGAATAATCCTTTGGTGCACAGAGAAGATGTGTTGCTCTCATAGGTTTAATAAAGACCTAACTGGCTAATAGCTAGGAAGGAAGGGTTTAGGTGGGAAAGCCAGACTGAGAGAATGCTAAGAGGAAGAATGATGGGGTTGCCAGTCAAATGCAGAGGAAGTAGCATATGTATAAAACGAAATAACAAGCTTTGAGCCATGTAGCATCACATAAATTAATAAAAATGTATAGTGATACTTCATTTATATTTTAATAGATAAGACTTGCTTGAAGATCGGAGAGTAAAACAGCCCCACTGGTCAGCCTAACAGATCAGGCAGTGGTGACACATGCCTTTAATCTCAGCAGTAGCACTAGTTTGCCATAGAAACCTTTAATCCCATCCCTAGAAAGCACTATAAAATGGCAGGAGACAGCGCTCAGACACAGTCTCATTCTGAGATTCCTGGAGGCAGGATCTCCATTTCAATCTGAGGTAGAAGTCAATGGCTGACTGTTTTTCTTATCAGAACTTCAGGTTAAAATCTATCTCTAGGTTTTTATTATGCATTTTGCAGAAATGGGTTATTTAACTTGTAAGATAGTAATAAGGCTAACCTCTTGGCTGAGCAGTTATAACTAATAAGTTTTTGTCATTATTTGGAAACTGGATGGAGGGACAGAAAATTCTGCCTACAGAATATTCTGACATAAACATCCTAAAAACAAGAATATAAAATAGAATTAAATAAAGGACAATACTTAAATGTGAGCTAAATAATAGACACCAGAAAGGTAGACATAAATTTTTAAATTCAATTCATTTTGATTGATTTAGAAAAGTGAATACTTGCTTTAATCAAACTGTATCATTGTACCCAAAATGCTCCTCTTCAGTAATATCCTAAAACAAAAACTCTCCTCTCTCAGATTCCACAGAATCAATATTTTTATTTCACATGTGGTGGAGGATCATGAGATTCTCATATCCCTAAATCTGGCATAATTTTCTTAACACAGTGCTCTACAGTTCTGTTCCAAAAGTATTTGTAAAAGATGTCATCAAATGTTTTCATAGCAGTTTTCTCAGGGATAATTTTGTGAAAGTTTAATAAACATCTATCATATTGTCTGATATTCCTAGCTTATGTAAGAATATTTACCTTTACAATCCAGTTCATCAGAATTATCGCCACAATCATTTGCACCATCACAGAGTTTGCCATGAGGAATACAACGGCGATTATAACAAGGTTTGAATCCATTTCGGCAACTTCTATTTTCTTATGAATAAAGATTAAAATTGTAGTTAGAGGTCTATAGAAGTATTTCTAGAGATTCCAAATCATGCATAAAATTTATCTCCTTACTAATGGAATCTATATCCATAAAGCAGTGCTGTGCTGTATGAAAGATCTGAGTTACAGCGTCTATTAGTTACCAAGGAACAATAAATAGTTCATCCATTCACTGAGTCCTAGAGACCTGGTGCTTCCTAACTAGTAGTCTGGTATTGTATATACCTACTGTTTCTCAAACTTCTCCCCTGCTTTCCAGGAATAAGCATACAACATGTATTCAATAAGGAAGGAAAACGTTCTATGTCAGAATTAGTAAAAAATGCTATTATCCATCAATTTCAATTAATGCATTCATCTTTACAGGGATTTTATAATAAAAAGTTAACAAAGCATGAATTCCCTATGAGAACATCAAAGAATCACAGAAATATTAAAAAATTTCTGCTAAAAATTAAAATATCCACTGAGATGAATAATATTTTCTTTAACTACCAAACGAAAACTTTTAAGATTCAATATGCCCAAAGACATGGGATGCCTTAGATGAGTTCCAAGAACAAACTGTATAGCTGTCAGTGCCAACATCGCAAGTTTCAGAGATATGTAAAATAAATTATAATAAAGTGAGTTCTAACAATACGACTCAAAGCACTACAAAAGCAAGTAAAAAATAAATACCAAATTATATAAAGAAAAGAAATGACAAAGAGCATAACATAGAGACTGAAAAAAAAATAAAACACACATGACAATCATTAATATGTAGAATATAAAGAACTCAACTCAAGAGCAAAGCCCAAATAATATAATTTTAATTAGCCAATAGATTTAAGTTATCATTTTCTAAAGGAAATTGTCTAAAATGTCAAAAGAATATATGAAAAAGTGCTTGAAAGACTCAGCAGAACACAAGGTGAAAAAAATATGAAATACCACATAATCTTGATTATCAAAAATACCATATAATGAATAACTATCAAGAAAAATCAAAAGATAACAATTTCCAACCAACATGTACATAAAAGGGAACACTTATTTATTTTACTGCAATCTTTACAGAAAATATTATGAGAAGTTTTAAAAATGATAAGTAAAATTATCGTATGAGTCAATGATCCTACTATACATATATGTCCAAGAATGGGAATAACCACAGTATAGCAGCAACATCTGTACTGCTGTGTTTACTGGAGCAGTATAGTTTCCCAAACAGGAAATCAAAGTGTCAATCAAGGATGAAATACTAGGAATGCATGGTCTATGTATAAAACATTATGCTTAGAATTTATTTAAATGACTGAATACCTGTCATTTGCATCAACTCAGACAGATTTGAAAGAGAAGACATTATGTTAAAAAGAAACAATAGTACAAAAAATACTGTATGTTGTCATTAAAGAGGAGGCCTATGCTGCTTCTCAAGAAAGTAGAAAATACAGCAGGTCATAGAAATTTTCTATGGCACTGAGATCTAATGCTGCTGGTCTTGTAAAGTTAAAATAATCATACTATTTTCAAGCTGAATCTGGATAATTGTACAGTAAAGATGAATAGGGAAAGGAAGACAGATTCTTGCTGATTCCTAGGACAGAAAAAACAATCTCCTTCAAAGGATAATTTTTGCTTATGGTCACTACCAGGGAGGCACGCATGTCGGAAAGCCGTGTTTCTTATGAACCATGGCTATCACAGCTAGATTCCACCTCACAGGACACAAATTCCATGATGATCCTGGGAACAAAATGGGATGAACAGTACTTTTACATCAGCTCAACGTGCATTCGCCTAAAGGTGGAACCTTGCTACATAGTAAGTCTGCAGTATCCACCACTAATTGATACCTCAGAGTTAGGTTTTTAGGAATAAAATCATAAAATTATTGGTAAATAAAAATTACAAGGCAGTTTACAAAACTGCCTCCAATGCACTTTTAATTTGCATGTCAGAGATAGAAAACTGTAATGATATTCTTCAATAAATACCCTGGTATCTGGGTCGATAACAATGGGTCTCATTTTATGACAAGCAAAGTCTAGCCAATTTGCCTGAGATGTTCATTTCGGGTGCATTTTAATAAATATATAATTTTAAAATTATTCACATAAAATAAAGACAGATAAACACACATAAAACTACTAAACCAACTCAAAAAATACTTTTCTACAATGATAAAGTATTCATTCAACACTTACCACAATAAAGCAGCTTTTCATCTGATTTGTCCTTACAATGAGGGACTCCATCACAGGTAAGCAGATAGTCAACACACTCCCCATTTCCACACTCAAACTCAGAGTAGATATTACAAGTGGAGTTTTTGGCTGAAGGAATTAAAAGTAAGGATTTATGTGATGAGAATTACTATATATTATTAGCATTATATTCCTTAAGTGTTATTATAAAATTAAACTATTATATAAACAGATAAAATGAAGTAAAGAAAGCAGTTCATTATATTACTTCACTGAAAATGAGCTGAAATACATTCTGTCATGATTAATATACCTTTGCAAGTATTTGGGACATTGTAAAGTATTTTTGACTAATATTTCTATTACTATTTCATGGTGATTTGCATGTTTTGACATTCATTTATTGATCATATGTTTGCGGAGAAAAACAGTAGCTTGAATTTTATACTTTACATATAGAGAAGCAGTCTTAAAATAATGCCTTTTAAGAAAATGCTAATTACTTAAGTGTGGTTGCTCATGCCTGTAAAGCCTGGAATCCCAGAATATTGGAGTCTGAGGCAGGAGAATTATATGTTCATAGCCTCTGTGGCTATGTGAATTCAAGGTGGGTCGAAGTTGCATAGTGAAATCTTGTCTCAAAACTCAAAAAAAATCATTTAAATAAGCTTTGTGTATTCTAGCAATGTGTTGGTGCATCCTTACCATTATTTTTCCAAGCAATAGAATTTTCCCTAAAGAGAGGGCCATATCTTAATGATGGGCATGAAGTCATCTTAACCAAGTCATGACCCCTTCTTGATCTACATCTAATTTGATCTTCTCAATTTTCTGCTGTTGAGACCCAGCAGCCAGTTACTGCTTAAAACAAGAACTGGAAAAACAGTAAACCACTACTTCCTACCAAGAAACAGCTGGAATCATTTGGAGGAAATAGTGGAAAAGTTGAAAAGAAAAAGGACTTTAGACAGCTTGGAACTTGATATTTACAGTGTCTACCACCACAGCCATGCCATGAAATCTCAAAACCCTGGGATGTTCATGGAAAATGAACAAGATCTCTTTATCTCCCTCGCTCTGTACACTCTGCCTATCTCATGTGATTTGTTGTAAATTGCAAATATGGGCCAACAACGACAAGGTACAAATTACCTTTTCTATAGGTCAATTTTGTCTTAAGCTTGCCATATGTTTCTTCTTTTAACAGCATGTATTAGGGAAAGTAACTTAATAATTTATCTTTATTCTGATAAAATAGATTCATTAGCAAAATTTTGGGGTGACAAATGTCCTGGTGTGTACTTGTCACACTGTTTACTATGCAAACTGTACATTGAAATCAAGTCATATTAATAGTTCTGAATTAGGGTTGATGTCTATAGGAAATACAGTCCAATTTCACAAATTATTGTCCCTCCATTGTTTTGCTTCAGCTTCCTGTTTGAGTTCTGGCTCTGACTTCCCTCAATGATGAACAGTAATTTTGGAGATAAAATAAACTATTTTTCCCTGATGATTCTTTTAGTCAGTGTGTTTTATCGCCACATCAGAATGAAAACAGAAAATATACATAATGGAGAAATAAATTATGTACAAACACAAATATTGCTCACATTTGTATGTCATACACAGCCCTGCATAATTTCTGCTTCTGTCTAAAGACAAGTTTGACTTTTCTCTCATTCTATCCATGGGAAATGTTTTATTAAAGTTTGCTTGCCTTTCCTGTTTTGGATGCATCTTATGAGGTTAACGATGTTGTATGGGATGTAAATACCTAAATACTTTACCAACAATTGGGCCAGCAAATGGTTTTCTACATTTACCCTCGTGTATGTGTTAGCAAAGTAAAGATGCTCCTAACATTCATGAACAACACAAGTGATTCAGTCTAGATATGGCTCTAAATGTGTCAGAAATATTCTGATTTATCATCAAAGGCTTGACCAGTAGAAAGCCACAGCTACTTTGCAGTTTTGCTGATAGAGCACATGATTTCAAAATAGACACATAACTGATATAAAAAATGTCGTCCACAGCAGTTTGCCCCCTTGAGAGGCCTAGTGCCACACTTCAATTCCACAGCAGTGCAACTCTGTATGTTTAAAACATTTTCATATTTGACTCATCACCTCTCAGCAGCAGAGGGTAGCAAGTAGCTTATTAGGGGCAGCTACACATAAACTTTTGCACTACAGGTCTCTACTGCTCACTGGACAGTCTTTTGCTCTTTTTGTTTTTTCAAAGCCATGGCCTGAACCCTTCACTATAGTATGACTTGAGAGAAACATGAATGATACTGATGTGTCACTGATGTTCCCAGTCTGCACGTGCCATCAGGTCCTGATCATTAGGACTCAACCCACAAAAGCAAACTAAAAGATAATTCAGGTAGTCAGACAATCTGTTCAGAAAGGTGCTAGTCACCAAGATTTCTAGGGATTTGAGTTCCAATCTATTAAAATTGTTTATCCTCATTAAAATTTAATGAATAGTTGTAGCATTCTCTCCTTTGTTCTGACACAGTCTTATAATAAGCTAGAATTTGTTTTTTGCTAAGATGTGCCCTTGATTATAGCACCAGCTCACAAAACAAAAGTGCACGCAAAATACAAGAAAAGATCCTCCAGGTAGGTAACGACTAAGAAGTGTGAAGTTAAAGATGAAAAATACTTATTTTCAATGAATAAGCATAACTACTTCAGTTAATTTCCTAACAAGGATGATGAGGGAAAAAATACAAAGGGGGAAGGGAAATGTGTCAAAACTAGCATATTTTGAAAATGAGTTCACCAAGCTCCAACAAGATATTTCTCTTTCCACCTTTTTTAACATACAAAGAATTACAGTGCTAAAGGGAAATTAACCTTTTTGATGTAGCTTGCTAATTTTTCATGGCAATATTGAAACACTTGAACCATTATTTATTTTGGAAATTTAGCTCTTAATAAGGGTGTATTATAATGGTACTAATTAAAGACTGCAATGCCTTTGGGAAAAATAAACATTGTGCAAGGCTGCAAAGTTAAATTCTTAATTAACAATTTAGAAATGATTACAAATAAGCTGCATGAGCCATTCTTTCTCATTTGCATACTATCATAGGCTATGAAAGAGGTTATTCCATGACCACTGGTCTCCTGTATGAATTCTAGTTCATTTCAACTGTAAATGATTTCATAATTGTGAGAGTCTCAACGATTCAGCTACAATTTAATAGATGATCCTGTATACAGTAACTTGTGAAGTGGTCCTAACGCAGTCATCCCCCAACAATAGGCTCATAGCTATTTTCTTGGATACTGTTACTTAGCACATAAAGCTACAAGAAAATACTAGAATGAGCTGGATTCTTGAATAAACAGATATAAAAGAACTGAACCTCTACAACTTTATGAATGTAGTAACAAAATTTCGATATATTTTGAGCAAATTGCATAGATTATCATTACTTACTCACACATCTGTTGTTAGCTAGCAATACTCTGTCTCCTCTACAGGAGCAATTCACTCTTCCATCAGGAGTTAAAAGGCAGAGATCATGGCAACCTCCATTTATTAATGCACATGGAGAGAGCTCACCTGCAATGAAGGGGCCCAGAAGCAGCATTTTGTGATGAATACACATTCTACATTAATTACAGTTAAGCAGAAAAACTGTTGAATGGCCTTGACCTCCAGGGCAATCAGAAATTTTGAAATGCCATGACATTATCAGAGCTATTCCTACTGCAAACCACAGTTACATAAGTATTCCAATGTCTATGGATTTATAAACAAGGATGAAAAAGAACTAAGAAAACCCTTATCCCCAAAATAAATTAGTTTGTATTTTTAAAGAATTGAGAAATAAATGAAGTTGAAGTAGAATTTCACAAATAATTATAACTGAAATTGTACAGATGTTAACCTACTAAATTCTTTAGATGTTAATTAAACATTTCAGGCAGTTTTATATATCAAATAGTCAACTTCTGAATATTTATGTCACAAGGTCACAAAATTTCTATTATTATAAATGAGAAAAAATTGGATGGTTATAATGTGGGATTCTCTTTGTATGCTGTGAATACAATTGGTGAATAAAGAAACTGCCTTGGCCTGTTGATAGAGCCAAACTTAGGTACCTGCAGAAAACTAAACTGGGTGCTGGGAGAAAGGAGGCAGAGTCAGGAGAAGCCATGTAGCTGCTGCCAGAGACAAACATGCTGAAAGTCTGCTGGTAGGCCACGACCTCGTAGTGATGCACAGATTAATAGATATTGGTTAAATTAAGATGTAAGAGTTAGCAAATAAGAAGCTAGAGCTACTGGGCCAAGCAGTGATTTAAATAATATGTTTTCTATGTGATTATTTTGGGAGTCTGGGCAGCTGGAAAATAAACAAGCAGCATTTCTTACAACAAGGTTATATAATTAGTGAATATTATTTCCTATTACAACTTACAGCTATTGGTGTCATTAGCGACAGCTATGATTCCCATTGGTTGATGTGGAATATCAGAACGAAGAATTTTTGTTTCTCCTCCTGTGTACTTGTTGGAACGCAAAATAGCTCTTCGTCCCCAGTCAGACCAGAAGATATAATTGTCATAAACTGCCAGACTAAGAAAAGTCCCTGGTCCAGTCTTGACAATAACCTGAAATAAATTAAATTATAATTTATGCAAACATATAAATATTAAGACAATTATAACCCTTTTTGCTCCAGAGCATGAGAGATGAAAATTCTTTAGTTATCAACAGTAGGGATCATCATATCAGGAATTCATTTTATGTATCATCATGGCATGAGGGTAAGGCACATTGCTTTGGGGAAGGTCCGAGACCCCCTGTACTATATCTAAGCTGAGCAAGATATCCATCTAAAGAAAATAGGTTCCCAAAAAGCCAGTACATGCAGTAGGGATAAATCATGGTGCCATTGCCAGTGGACCGTCAGTGTGCCCCAGCCATGCAACTGTGAACCACATTAATGGGGGCTAGTTTGGTCTTATGCTTGTTCCCTCCCAGGCTTTGGAGTTGGCAAGTTCCCATTAGCTCAGATAGAATGTTTCAGTTGGTGAATCTATCATGGTCTTGACCTCCTTGTTCACAATCTCATTCTTCCTGGCCCCTCCAAGCTACTAGCTCCACAGAATGTTTTAAAATAGAACAGAAGCAAAGGATGATAACAAGGTTCATATCTACTGAACTATGGTCTAAACAAAAGATGTTAGAAATGTATTTCTTCCAGAATGAAAAAAGTGAATCTACTCACAAATGAAAAATCTTTATGTGTAAAATATACAAGATAATATATTTTTATAAGTTTAAAATAATAAGTGAATTTAATAAGAATTAAAAAATTAGAATTGTGTTTCCTTGCATTCATAACAACTAGCTTGAAATTAATATTTAAAGTTACTTTTACAATGGAATCAACTAGTATGAGATATATATCACTCTGAAAGAATACATATAAAATAGTGCAAACCATCAAATTCTTAATAAAAGTCAGCAAAAGCTAAATGAGTGATCTATCTTATTCAGACTCTGCCAGATCCAATCCAATGGAATGCCATTCTTTCCAGGAAATCACAAGCCAACCAAAATGAAATCTTTCAGACATTTTATAGATATACATAAGCTGCCTTTAAAATGTATGCAAAAATACAAAGGACTGGGAAAAGAAAAAACAAAACACACAAACAAGCATAAAAACAAACAAACAAAAACATTCTTTTTGGAGAACTAACATTATTGTACTTCAAGATATTACAAACTAATAATTAGTAAGCCAGGATATTAGTGGGAGCTGATTGGAGAAGTCATCAGTAGAAGATTAAGATAGTAAAGACCACATGTATCCATATTATGAACAACTAATCCTTGACAAAAGCACAAAGCTTAGTTAAAGAAGTAAAATATTTTAATAAATAGCATATAAAAGGAGATGTGTAATGATGTGCATAATATATCTGAAAATGAGTCCTAAGACCTAAAAATATACACATTTGCTAAAAACAGGAAATTACTCTTTATGACCCTGGATCTCACAATGGCTATATTTTTAGAATAATACTCAAATACATCATTCACTAAATTGTGAAGACGTCAATACATTTTAAAATATTGCTCTTTGAATGACAATAGACAAAGCAGGTAATACATATTAATTCCCATTTCTACACATCTGTGTATGGCCACATGGCTATGGCTTACTGGCTAATTCTCCAGCATCTGTCTCTCCCAGCATTCAGTTTAGTTTTCTCCACTTACATAAGTTCTGCCCTATCAACAGTCCAAGACAGTTTTCTTTATTAAATAATCAATCTTACTCACAGTGTACAGAAAGTAATCCCACATTACCTCCCTTTTTGTGTTTAAATAAAAACAGTTTTTTAACTTTAACATAGAAAAATTATATATAACAAAACAGGTATAAAACAAAAATTACAGTTACAATGTTTATATCTATTTTATCTATTATCAGATCTAAGGAAAGCTATAATTATTACTACAAATTCTTAAACTCCATCAAAGATTTCAGAAGGATATAATATTACCTAAGTAAACAGGAAGTACATTATAAGCAACTTCTGAAACTCTAGAATTGACAGACACTTCTTGCTACCTGGGCACTCACCCACTGTTCTTCTGTACCATTGGGGCATCTATCTTCAGCCTGTAGGCCCATAGTATCTGGCAGACTTTTTTATGAAGCAGGAAATTTCAAAGACAGTTTCACCTATATTGGCAGTTTGTCAGTCCCTTTCTTCTGTGTCCTGCAGAATGTCTAGCAGACTCTTTCATGAAGCAGGAACCTTGAAGGCCCATCTCACCTTTAGGCTAGGTTAGCAGTATTTTTTCTATGGGTCCTGCATATGCTGTTCATCAAAAAGTGAAGGCAAGAACAGTTTCTTGCCCAAATGGCTAACAAATTCTATAGGGAGTCTCTTCAATGCCAATCTTCCTCTTAAAGCTATTGGTGTTGACAGGAACAGATGTGTTTCGTTATCATGAAAAGTCTAAAGTTCTTAAACATTTTACATGCCATATTCTGTAGTCTTCAAAAGGTTTGAAAAATGCCTATCCATCCGATATAAATATTGGCACATCTAGAAAACCTAACTAACATGACTATGAGCTTGACCATTATAGATGACTTTCTATTAACCTTTATTTTTAATTATACATTACATTTAAAAATGAGCCACACAATCACAATTCCTTAATCAAGAGCAGAACTATATATACACAGTAAAGCAAAATTGACCTTAAATTTGTATCAATAAACCAAGATCCATACCAATACAAATCTCTATAGCATATCCCTTCTTATATGTAAAGAAACATTTATAAACAATCTTTGGGAATATGGGCATAATTTTGTCCATACTGCTTCCTGCTGATTGGGGGCACTAATAATCAAGTCTTTCATGGTGTATCCTGTGTGCTAGGTTCATCTCAGTTAGCAGTTGGGAGAAGTAACTTTTGGAGGGTGTTCACAGTGACCTTTCAAAGGGTCTTTGTGCATCAAACCATATTAGTCTGGAAGCAATCCACAGGTTCTCATTTTCTGTGGAATCAAAAGAAGAACCTCTTTTCCAAAGCAACATATCATTAGACCCAAACTCTGGAGTAAAGATACCTTTATAATATACATGCTGATTTAGTTTAGCAGCTCTTACAATAAAATGTCTCTCTGTCCTTAGCTCCTTCACAGTCAAAAAATTCAAAGAAAACACAGTAATATGCATGACCCAGACTCTCTGTATTCTCCATCTTTATATGGCTTATCCTTTCTTTACTTCTTTTAATCTATAACTGTCTGTACTCTGTCTCTTTAAAGACTTTGTTATATTATTTTATAACTTGCTATACTCTTTTGCTTCTCTCTCCGAAGCCGAAGTACATTTTTAAAACACACTGTGTCTTGTTTAGATGTCTTTTATGTCTAAATCTGTACTATTATGTATCTGTAATTTTTGTTGCCCAGTAGTGCTTTATAAAATACTAAGCACTCCTTAAAAACTTAAGATGCTCCATTGCTAGGGAAAATATGGCACTGCCTGCTTGCCCAGCCCAGGCCAGCTTGGCGGAAATTCTTGCCACCTCCAAGAGCCATGTACAATGCCCCATCTCAAGGCACAAAGCCAGTCCGTGTTGCCACCAAGCAAGCCTTAGCATTTTGCTCACAAAACCAATTCAAATGCTCAGTCTCCTGAAAGAGTCAGAGTTCAAACTGGCAGCAAGGCCCGGAAAGCCAACATTCCAAAGTGGCATGGCTTTTTATTCCTGCTACTGCAGAATCAGGAAAACTTTTCTTAAAGGAGCTGTGGCATGCTGCCATCAAATAGCAAGAAGCTGTATTAAACTGTGTAATCTTGTGTTTCTAGAATTCCTTTTCAAATTCTCTTAGGTTTTAAGTGGATTTTAGTTGGCCATGTAGGTGCCAATTTGTTGTAAGGAAGGCCGCTTGTTCATTATTTGGCTGCCCAAACTCCTGAAATAATCACACAGAAATCATATTAGTTAAACCACTGCTTGGCCCATTAGCTCTAGCTCCTTTAACCCATTTCCAGTACTCTGCACATCACCACCAGGTCATGGCCTACCAGCAAAGTTTGAGCACATCTGTCTTGAGACACAGCTCCATAGCTTCTCCTGACTCTGACTCCTTTCTCTGAGAACTAACATTTGCTACTGGTGGGATTGCAAACTGGCAATTACAAGCTCTAGAAATCAGTGAGGAGAATTCCCCCAAATGTAAAGTAAATCTACCGCATAGCCCAGCAATACTACCACTTAGCATAAGGCCCAAGAATTGGACAGTCTATTCCACATATACCTGCTCAGCTGTGTGTTCATCACCATTCTACTCACTTTAGGTAAGAACTAGAAACCTGAATCTTAAGTGACAAACAGGCATTGAAAATATGGTATATATACACAATGCAATGTTGCTCATGCATAAAGAAAAATGAAATCATGAAATCTAAAGATAAATAAATGAACTGGAAAATATTATACTGAGTGAAGTACCACAAACAAAAATGTGTCCTCTCTTGATAGTAAATTCTAGCTCTAAATTTATAGGAATAAGTATATAATTCAATCCATAGATTTGCAGGAACTAAGAAAGTAAAAAGTTTTTTTTTTTTTGTGAGAGTATCTGGAGGTGGAAGGAGCCCTAAAGAAGGAACTAAGAGAACAGAGCTGCTATAAAGCATGGAATGAAAAATGGAAGTGGGGAAGCTTTAACTGGGCATGATGGAGAGAGGGCAATATAGAGGAGGTAAAGGGAAAAGGGATTAATACACTAAGTATATCTGAAAAAGCCCTAATAGACATAGAATCTTATGGTTGTTTAAAATTATATGTAATGTTGCATACATACATATACATACATACATACATATGTACATACGTACATATATACATACATACATGCATACATACACACAGAGAGAGACACACATTATGTAAAGTTGTGCCATGTGGGCATTTGTCTACCTTAAAAGCCATATTATATCTTAAAAATATTTAGAGCTTCCCTTCCAAATAGCACAGAGTATTATTGTTTTCTTAGGCTACTTCCCAGATTAGAGGTGAAATGCTATTACCAATGACACCACAAACTGCGGGCACAGGACTTAAAAGAATAGAACCAGAGTTGATCTTTAAGCCTTCTTTCTGTTGACTAGCTCCTTTAGTACCAGGAGAAGATATTTAGGATGTCACTGGAAAAAGATGCCAATAGTCCTACTCAGTTTTGATACCCTACAAACCACAACCCTGACAAGGATCACAAGATGTCCCCTAAGGTGCAATAGTGGTACTTATATCTGGGCATTTAATTAGATTTAAGGCCTGCTCAATAAGAGGAAATTAATTCCTAGTATTTTTAACTCAGGCAATTACCAGTGGTTGGTGTGTGTATGGATCCCAGACATTTGTGTGTTGTTTTGTTAGTGAATAGTTTCTTTGTCAGAGTTCCTGCTCTCAGCAAGAACCAGGAATCCCTCCTGAATTTTTTTGCTGCTAATCCTAATCAGAAAGATTTCTCTTAAAGGAATCATGCTTCTTCTTGTCTTTAGCAAACAGAGACCACATGAGAAAATGCTGTTAGCAAGAAGCCATGCTTAACTCTGTTCTTTTGTGTCTGGAATTCCTTCTCAAGTTTTTTCAGGTTTTATGTGGATATAGTCACCACACATTGGCACCATTTTGTAAGCAGAGGCTGCATTTTGTTTCCTGGCTGTCCAGACCTGAATAATCACACAGAAACTATATTAATTACAAAACTGCTTGGCGTATTATCTCAGGATTCCAATTAACTAACTTTTACATTTTAAATTAACCCATTTATATTAATCTATGTATTGCCACAAGACAGTGGCTTACTGGTAAAAGCCCAGTGTCTGCCTCCTTTGGCAGCTATATGGCATCTCCCTGGCTCTGCCTACTCTCTCTATTTATCTCTGTTTGGATTTCCTACCTGGCTTAATTCTGCCCTTCCAAAGGCTGAAACAGCTTTATTCATCAACAAATAAAGCAACACATATACAGAATGATATCCCATCCCACATCACTGGTTACTATGGCACAACACATTCCCAGAGCAACTTCTTGTAGGAAATGTTTATTTTTGTTTGTGGCAGGGAAGGCTTTGCTACAGGAGAGTGATGCTGTTGACCACACTGAACAATTGTGTTCTACTGGCTTTCTTCTTTTCATTTACTCTTGGAACTCAGCCCACAGGATGTTGTGACTCATATTTGGAGTGAGTCTCCCTCATCAGTGAATCCTCTTTGGAAATACACTTATAGTTGCACCAACTGCTTGAAGTGTTCCTACTAAATTATCAACCAAGGTTAACCATCACAGGTGCATAGTACATAGTTTAACATTTTAATAATGGTGGTTATAAGCAATATTTTGATCACTTTTAGTGGCATGGATTAATTCTTGAATAGATTAAATCATTACCAAAGTTGACCTAAAACTGCTAAGACCCAGTGTTCCCAAGATCTAAGTTAATTGTTGACTAGAGATTTGGTTTTAGTAATTGGAACTAGAAACAATGTCTTCATAATTAATCTATGATTGAAACATTAAATTAGAGAACACAGTAGTTTCCTTGACTTCACTAGTGTTATATTTTATGCAAACAGTGTAAATATCTAATTTTATGTAAACAATGTAAATATCTAATAAGCGTGTGAAAAGAATAAGAATAAAAATTTTCAGTTAAATGCAAATCAAAACAAATGTCCTTTTCTATGATAACATTTTTTATTATATTTAACACTGACTTTCCTGGCTGGCTACTTTGCAGTGTCTCCTGAGACATCAAAGGGGAAAAGCAATATGACACAGAGTGTAATAACTCATGAAATGTGTTATTGCATGCAATGTATTATTAGATTCCACTAATAATGCACCAAACTCTTGCTATCTCATTTCTGATTAAAGATCATCCATGCATTCCCATCTCCACATTAAATATGTTTACCAAAACTACCCTAGGTCTGTATCTTGCAAGCCTCATCATCATCGTTGAGGACAACAAAGGAGCTTTGTCGTCATGAACTTCTATGTTGTGTAGTGTATACCTTATAGCAGTTTTCATGCACTTTCGCTTTGAACCTATAATTAGATCAATTTTTCAAAATAAGCCATGCTTTTTTAACAAGTCTGTTTCCGCACAGACACTTAACTCCACATATGTTCTCACAAAAAAATAATTAAATTGATCTTAAGAATATGATTTACAGACCTGAAATTATTGTTTCAGAAATTCATTGTCTAGCCTCATGCCTTTTGTCTCTTGGTATTTATATCTACACTGATATATTTTCAATTGAAGCACCAAAACCAATCAATCAATAAAGAAAATTCAGATTAACATGGGCAGACAACATAGTCTCTACACCAAATATTGGACATTAAAGCAAACAATATAAAAGTCAGGCAAATAGAAGGCATCTAAATGCTACAGCCAATTTCCTCTCAGACAAGATCATAAATGTTCATTATGGGAAATGACAGTTTGGCCAGGAACATGGCTATACACCAAAGAATCTTATGCACTTCAAAGAAATAACTGCAGCTGTTTGGGCCTTGAAAAGAACAGTGATATGATAAGTCAGCAACTTAAAACTGAGAAATTGTTAATATAATAAATAGATTATATTACTTTTAGGAAACAGCTGTATTACTTAGTAGCATTTAGTATTCAAAACTTGAAGCTTTAAACATCTGACCATGCTTGAAAAGAGCAATGTTCAAAGCAATCCAAAAACTTCCCTATTGTATTTATTGTACTCATAACAAAGGAAGCACAGACAGCTATATATCAACTTGCTGAAGTTCCTTAACCCAATGTCTTCCATTTGTTTCATTAGAAATTCTTCAAGCAGTCAGTTCAGTCTTCCAGATCAGTTGCCTTCAAACAGTAAACAGGAAGGCAATTTTCTGTCTTTCAATATTACTTAGTATACTTGAAGGTATTATGATGACTGTGCCAGGTAAGCATGAAGTGAGAAACATATAGAGTGTTCTAATTAAGATAACTGGAAATTATATTGGCTACTGTTAATTGTCTACATGATAAGATCTAAAATTATGATTGGGAAAAGCCTCCTGGCACACATGTAAGAAGTTTTCATTAGATTAGGGTAGTTTTTGCATATACTTGTGGAGAATTGTCACTAGATTAGATGGGGGAGGAACTAGTTGCACCCATATCTGCCTCTTACTTTATACCCTATTGAATATCTGCTAACCTCTTTGGAACATATTCATTGTAGACCACTAACTCAAAAGCTAAGAATCTTACCAAAGAACATCTGAAATCTACAGAAGAAAATTCCTCATTTTGTGTAACCCATCTATGTGCTGACTGCACCAGTAAACTCTATAAGTAAATTGACTTCTGAATGTCTTTTATTCACTGTCTAATAAAATCTTATAAAGCAAGTTTCACTCTTAAGTATGCCAATATAAGATACAAAACCTCTTTCTCAAGTCCAATATTTGACTCAGAAAAAAAATTTTGTCCCTCATTTGGAAAAAAAATGTTGCATTTTATTTCAACATTAATAAATAGTAAATTTAAAAACAAATTATATTATCTGAGTGAGTTTCCTGGGTTGTGAATTTATTCCTCAAACATCACATATGAGACTCCATTCAAGGGTTACTTCAGGGCTCAGATATCCTGTTTTTGTCCAATCTTTCTCTCTTTTCCCAAAGAAGGGTTCCCATAATACTGGGAATAGAAAAAAAAAGACTACAAGCTCTGGTTGCCACCCTGCTTACCAGGCTTGAAAGGCTTAGAACCTAGAGTTTTATCTTTTCTGGAAGTCTTACTCTCATGATACATTTAAGTGTTCAATAATTATTGCTATAATTTGTGTATAGATGAGTAATTAAGACTGCTAAAGCATAGGCTTAGTTGTTTTTAACAGGTATATTTAATTGGACTTTCAATTTGTACGTGCACAGAGACAAAATGTTTTCTTTGTAAAAAGCTGTCAGCTACATTAGTGGTTCCTGAGGAACTACAGACATCACCTTCTCAAGCTCATACTCATACCTTTGATGAATAGTTCATAATGTTACTCTCTAGACCATTGCCTGGATACAAATCTCCTCTTTTTTTAATGTTTTAAAAGAAGTGTGAAGAGCTATTCAGATGTGTATATTAAATTAAAACCTATTTTCATATCATATAGGAGTTCCAATCTTAGTATTTTAAGAGTGGTTCACGGACTTTTCAATAAAACTTTCGGACTCTCTATTGCAACAAGATGGTTCTTTAGAACCACTGACACAATATCTCCAGGACTCTGGGCAAGAGCACACTAACCAAAAGGAGCTTCAGTAAGCATTCGATTAAAACATTGTGTCAGAGGGCAGAGACGTTGAACTAGACCTATTACTCATTGCAATGAACATTTGTGGGTGGGACTGATTGAACAAAGGTGTATACTCTGTGACTCACTGTAGCTCTTCGAGCCAGTAGGATTATTGAAGAGGTGTCTGGCATGTGCGAAAGACAGAGGAGTGAGGGTTTTTGCATGATTGTTTTGTTTTTAATCAATTTTTTTTTAGGGAGATGCTGAAGTGTGAGAGGCAGAGAGGAGAGGTGATTGGGATTGTGGTGGATGATACCAAACTGCCAAAAGAATTAACAAAGAATTATGTCATAGAAAAACACATTGAAAAGAAATGGTCATATTAGGTCATATTATGTTTGTTTTATAGTAGATGTTATTAAATACATTATGAGTCATAAAAATGACTTTGTGATATATTAAAGAGAAAGAATACCTTAGAATTGCTTACATAGTGTAATAATCCATATGTTGTTACTATAATGAAATACCTGAGTAGACTAACTTCATAAAGGAAAGAACTTTATTTAGCACGTAGTTTATAGACTAGAAGATAGGTATAAATTGGCACAGCCATATCTAATGGGACATCAGAAGTCATCAAACCTTCACAGCTGCTTAATAAAGATCCAACAAACTGGGCTGCATGCTGGCTGCCATGACGCCACTGGTTTTCATCTTTACCTGTTGCATATTTGGGTGACTTTTAATATTTGAACAATTTGGGGATATCAGATTAATGTAAAATTTCTCATGAGTAATTTATGACTTCTTCCCGGAGTACTGCTTCTAAACTTCCCCAGAAAAGTCTTGAACATACTACCCCTCCCACTTTTAGGAACATATTCTCATCTACTTAACAGTGTTCCTTTTGCCTTGGAGGTTATGGGACACATAAAGAAGCCAGAAGTTTCTCTATGAGGCTATGAGACATTTTTTAAACATCTGTTTCTATACTTATGCAGGAGCAAGATATTCAAAAACAAAGTAAACCCTAAAAGGTCAACAAGATTTGATGGGCTAGAAACCTGACCACAGATCAGACTGCAAGCCTCTTCCCACTAACATTCAAGCAATTATGTGGCAAATGACAGCAACAAAGTTAGATTAGCTGAAGTTGCCTCTGCCCTATACAGAGACTAAGTTTATTGGTAAAGAATTATGTAGAAAGATGATTTAAAAAAATGAAATGTCAGTACATCCCTTTCTTAGATAAGTTAGCATATGCAGAGCCAATTTGACCAAGGAGCAATAGAATGCCAGGAATAGACATGGAGAAAATTATATAAAGATAGAAAATATACATTTGATGGGAACAGTTACAGTCATTGAAAATCGATATTCACTAAGAGGTTATACTGACCTCTGTAATACTTAATCTCTTTATTAGAAAATTTAACATATCAAAGCAGACCATGTGACAAACCCTGGTATTTTTAGAGATAAAAATACAAATATTTGCAGGAAAAACAAATGTCAGGTTACAGACATTCCCATGCTGCTGCCTTTGCTCAGAATAGATGAGGCCATACCCACTTCAGCCTCTCCCTCCAGGTGTAGAGAACTACAAGCATTTCTGCTGTGGTGAACCATCTTTCTCTTATTTCCTGCAGTCTGAGATTAAGGAGCAACCTGATAATCAGTGTGAAGTGTGGGCTCTGAATTTCACCATGACTATGTTCTCCTTCTGTGGAGTTATAGAAAACTCTGTAACATACGAACATGTAGTAACACACTGAAAAATGACTTATTCTGCAGCGCAGACAGCATGTCCCCTGTGCGTTTGTCAGTATGGATTAAGACTGTGATGGCACATGGACATGTTAAAATCATGTCAGGGGAAACATACCTAAGAACTGTTTGGACATATTAGACTGAAGAAAGGATAAATTCCTCCAGTTGTTCCCAAGGTGAGGTGGACGTCCAGCAATATGTTGGTGATGACTCTTAGCAATTTGTCATTTGATAACCCAGTATGTGCATCGAGGATTGACAGGCAGAATACTCCAAACCACCTTGGGGGCTTTAGCTTGTTTAACACTCACGGTTGAAAGGGCCTACTCTATTACTTTCTGGCTGTCCTTATGTTCATCCATCTGGACATATTGTCGTCTGTCCACCTGTTCATTCATCTGCATGATATCTTAACCTTTTCATCCTGGAGCTGGACTCAATCCTCAGCAGCCTGACTTACAACAGCAGGTTCTTTCTTAGAGAAAATTATTTTCTGAATACAGAGATTCTTGTTTCCCTATTTGTGGGGATCCACAAATGTCAGTCTGTTCCACCTTGAATGGAGGCCAGAGAGTTTGAGCTTATTTTTGCTCTTTTAAAGTGGGTGACAACAGGTCTGTCTACAAATCCTGACGTAGGGTGTGGTTCCTTCATGTTTTGGACATTAAGATGACTCACAGTGGGTACTCTCCTCCCCTCTGACCAAAGATCAGAGAATTCAAGCCTACTTTTGCTCCTTCATTTAAAATAGGAGGTTTGACACAGAGAGTAGCTACCTTCAGGACACTTGGTACAGGGTTTGTTCATTGTATATGCTGGCCAAAACATCACATTATTTACTCAAGAAATAATGGCTTTACTCAAGAAATAATGGAAATTGATGTCTCAAGCATTGAAGCAAATAACTATTCTAGTTATTTTTTGTATCATGTATAAACAGTCTTTTACCTTCTTATCCCATTTTGCATTGGGGTATAAAATTATATGAAAAATAAACGTGAGGAAATTTAGTATTCACTATATACTGAGTTGCCATTTCAGTACTAACTATCCTGTGTCTTTCTATTTCTTTCATATCTCTCTTCCTCCTACCTAATGTTTCTACTCTACATGCTCCTATCCTGAAATGTACAAACTAATCATTGCTGGACCAAAACAGACATCACCCCAAATGGTATCTTACAACACCTATTGCTCTCCCAGCTTTGGCCTCTCAAAAATCTTTGAAACTCTTTGCCGCATTAACATATTATACTCACTATATATAGATATAGATATATATATCATATATATCGATATATATATATATATATCAAGGTTCCCCCCCACAGGAAAATATCTTCAAATACCAAAATACCATAAGTGCTCTTGGCTCTCTTTCTGATTAAGTATCCCTCTTTTTTTCTTTTTCTTTCTTTCTTTTTTGTATAGTTAATGAGTTCCTAGACCCCTACTTTCTGGAAGACTTGCATGAGGAGTAAGTGCCCGAAGGTTACAAGCTCATGTACACAAGTCTCACCCCAGTTTCTGCCATAAGTACTATAGAAAGCCCTAGACAAGAGCTCAGTGGTAACATGTTCGCTGGGACTAGCTTATTGTATTCAGGAGATCTCTTCTTTCATTTTCTCAAGTTCCCACCTACACCCCAAAACAAAACTCCTCTCTATCCTCATCTCATTGCCTTTGAAGTTTATTTTTCACACTAAGAAGAAAAAGGAAACAGAAATCATTGGTTTTTGATGTCTATGGAAGTTTGCCTGGCACCCTGGCTCTCGAACTATAGAACACCTGATTTAGGAAAGTTTTTACCACTCCTGAGGTCTCCCATTCTTTCCCAACTCCTATTTCTAAATCAAAATGTTTAAGACTTAAATCCATTTTAAAACAATAACAATAATAAAGAAAACATCTAAATTTGTGAAATTGAAAGTCTTTTTGCTAGATTTGTTTAAAGAGCTATATATAAATGATTGGGATTATTGCTTTAATATTTTTATGTGCTTTTGTTATATAGGGAGTCATACTAGCAGGATTGAAGAGCATTTAGGATGTGACCACTCTGATAGCCAGTACCATCTAAAACTACATCTAACACTACAGGACTGTGCTGGCTACCATTCCCTCAAGTTCCTATTTGCCCTCCTCTTCTACTGAAACAAACAAACCAAGAGCCAAAAATTGAAAAATAAAGTGCTTTATCCATGTATAAATTTGGAGAAATATCTATGAAAGAAATGTATTATGTGTGTCACAGAAGCAAAGACAATGAGAATTTATTTGAAGAAATGGGTAAAAGATTCCTAAACTTTTCAGTTATTTGACAAAGATCAGATCAAAGGACAAAAGTCTCTGCCAAAAATTAACTAAAATGGTCGTGCCAATCATTTGTTAAATAGGACACAAAAAGAAAGTCATGTCAGTTTGGGGGACTTAAGATAGAGTCTAAAACCTTCCAAAGTGTATTCTGACATGTGTATCCCTGTTGTCATTGACCTCTCTCCCCCCGGGGAACATTCTCCCCTCTACTCCAGCAGAAACTGTCCTTCACTTTAGGTTCTCTGTGTATCATCTGAATTATTTCTAAGGATCACAAAGATCAGGGACATGAGGGTAAGCTACAGCCAAGTCCCAGTAACAATTCTGGGTTGACTAGCTTGAGTTTGATGGTCGCTACGTGGATGAAAATGTTATCATTACAGAGAACAAATAATGGAAGGACTCTGAAAATCCAAGATCAACTGGACCTAAGCCAGTTGGTGTTTTGAAGGCCCTCTGGATATCCAGCTTTTGCTACTGAAATAATTATCCACACTGCTACTTCTAACTCTTGTGATTTTTCAAGTAGGCATTTCAACCTAGGAGCTGTTAGGCTGAAGAATTCTCATACTCAGAACTATTTTGCCTATGGACAGATTATAAAGAAAATAATTAATTAAGCCTTGCATTTTAAATAGGTTTACAATGAATGTTTCTTATGGCATGTGAATGAGTTCATTTATAACAGAAAGAGAAAAATGAAGGGATAAAGGGAATGATTTCTATTTTGTAGTTAATTTAAAATTCAATGTTTTACTCCCTTTACATGTTAATATGTATTTATCTACATTTCAAACCCCGACGCTTTGCACCTACTTTTCTGTAATGGACTCAATTAAATATTTCAAAATATAACGTTTAACAATTCAGCAAAATGCTATTATTCTCTGCTTTAATTTGACATGACTGCAACTCATTATTTCTTCATTTTCCATGTGCTTAAGCTATTTAGTAAACTCCATTTTGCAGAAAAATATTTAGAGGACCGTTGCTGGTAGAGCAATAGTGTCTAGCTTCAAAGTGCACAGTTCCTTCACTTTATTGGCTCTCTCCATGAGGTAGCCACAGCATTTTCACCACTCAATGAGTTCCATGCAACATGACATAAAAGGTATTAAAAGTCCAAAGCACAACTGAATAAAAAGAAGGTATTGATGACTTCTGAGCAACAAATGTAAGTGAAAGTAGTACAGGCTTTTACTGTGAATTAGGCAAGTATTATGTGTTCCACAAGGATTCATTTTAGATAATTAATCTGAATCATTAAGGATTACAATTTGGCAGTTGTCAGAAAGTTAACAAAATATCAACATTTTCAATGGTTCCAAGTCATGCATGAATTAATATATGCATAAATCACATAGTTATGCATTTCTAGCATTTATACACTTCCTTAATTCCTTTAGCCATGTGTCATAATGAGCTATTGATCCTTTAGCTGAATTTGAGTAAGCAGATGATGGTTAATGCCATTTGAGTATATTTAAAAAATGTCATTAGATATACTATATTTCTCAGTCTATTTCAGGACATTAAAAATAAGTGTAATAAATAAACAACAATCAGCATACATAAAACATTCGATGATAGCAGTTTGTCATTGTGAATAAATAAAATAAGAATTCTCTAAATACTTCTGGTAAATTATTATCATACTATATCATTTAAACTTCAGCATTTCACTTTGATCTTAATTATCTTCAGAAAAGTCGCACTTGGTATCCTAGGGATGTTTTTCATTAAAACAAAAATGTCTGGTCATGTAGAGAAATAAAAATGTCTTCAGCTACATTAACAAGTCCCAAGTGTAGAAGGAGCAGTGGGCTGCTTCCGGCCGTCCGGCTACCGGCCACTGGCTAGCTTTACCCAAAATAATTACACGGAAAACTGTATTCATTT
>LOEQ01005337.1:94694-107922 GCA_001685075.1 Bramus lutescens
TCACTGAAGAGGCAACATGTGACCTGCCTGGCTGAAAAAGGTACTGAGCCACATAGCCAACATAGATCAGAATAATGGGTTAATATAAGCTACAAGAGCTAATAAGAAGACTGAGCTAATGGGCCAGTCAGTATTATAACTTATGTAGACCTCTGTGTGACTTTCTTTGGGGCATGCTAGCTGTGGGGTACTGGCGGGACAGAAACCCCAGCAAGCTGGCCCTCATGTTACACCCAAGGACAGTTTTTTGTTTTTTGTTTTTTGTGTTTTTTTTGTGGGTTTTTTTTTGTGCAGCAGGAGGAACTATGACCAAATTATGAAGTATGGAAATTTAAAAATCACTTATGTAATCTCTAAAAGCCTTTCTTACTCAAACAACTTTGGCATTCAAACTAAATAAATCTGAATTTTCAGAGGCAGAAACATTGCCTTCTTTTACCTTCTTCATTTATCAGCCACAAACAGTCCATTCATACATTAAAAAAACAAAGCCTGTGGGTACATACTTGATTATATATTTGTCTATGTAAGATATGTTTCTGACAGCCTTAAACATATTTATACCAATCATGTCATGACCTCATAAGTTTAAACACTACTTACATCAGTTTCAGATATTTCATTATTTGTTGCCTTCAATATTCTGTGTGAATATCAAGGAGAAAACACAGGCATGAGGTTCTACCTTAATAGTAAAGCTGTAGGATTCAAGGAGTCAGTTTAGCTAAGGACTGAAAATGCCCCAGTAATAGAAAAATTGATCCTGCTACTCTGATGTCTTGCAGTGGAGTCCCTGTGTTCAACTCACAGCTTGCATCACATGATCATGTTGAATGTTAAAGACGTTGGAGTATATCCATGGTCACTTGAATGTTTATAATACCAGCTCAGGATCAGATGTTTGGGTAAAGATTGATTCATAACTCTTACTTTGCTTCATAATACTGTAATTTTATATGATTGTAATTTTTCACAGTGTGGAAACTCTGCTATTCCCTTTAGTATTTCTTTCAAAATATTAATCAGAGAAGAAAGCATAAAGACTTAAGCAAACACAAATAAAAATGCCATTCAAAAGAAGAAATGCCTACTTCCAGTTGATTAAGCTTGGATGCATATAAATTCACTAAATATATCTGTTCCATCAAGAGATCAAGGAGAGGAAATATAGTCATTTTGGAAGTCCAATGATAATCACAAGTGTTAAAGCAGCAGTAAAGACCTATTAAGAGAAAACTTGATCTAGACAAGAGAATAGAATCTCTAGTCTGGATAGAAGCCCAACATTTTGTTTGTGCTGAATCAATCACCTGGCTAATGACCAGCCCTAGGATGTTGGGCTCACCTTTAGCTATATTAAAGAGATAACAGAGATAATATCCTTTTTATTTGCAGAATTCCTGCCTTAACTCTGCAAGTCACTATTGATCTTTCCTCGGCTGGATCTGCCTACCTCTTTGGAGCCTTAGTCAATGAACAATCTCTTGCTTAAAAAATAGATATAATTTTTTAAATTGAAGTATATTTATATCATTCCCTCCACCTGTCCTACCCAAACCCTTTCCATGTACCTCTTCTTGAACTTTCTCTCTCTGTCTTCTCCCAGACTCATTCTGTCTACTCTTTGATTGTTGGTATGTATGTTTATGTTCTGAAATAGATACTCAGTCTGTATAATGCCATTTGTATTAATCATAGCAAAAGAAGTGGCAGGAAGATTGTAAGAGTTGAGAAATAGGAAGCTTGCTGTAAGATTGTGTCTCCAGCCAAATCAAGGAAGTCCCACCAACATGGCTCTCTAAAGGAGACCTGAACAAGAAGATATCAGTGGACAGGCTAACATGGAAGAATGAAATATCATGGGGTCTCAACCTGGACAAAGAACTACAAACAACTAAAGAATGATGAGAGCAAAAGAGAGGCTTCTTTTGGAAAAACAAGAAAAGATCTCCCCTTTTTTTTTCCATTCCTTTCTTTTGGATGCTGGCTTGAACTTGTTTTTTTATGATAATTTGAGCTTCCTTCCTTTATCTCTAAAAGTATCCTTGCCACCCTGTGGCTGCTTCTTCTCGGATAAGAGTTTGACCCGTGTGCCAACTAAATAGTGTGATAGTTTTTCCACTTCTTTCCTCAGTTCTCCTCCTACAGGAAGCTGTTCGCCCTGGGTAATGTTCTTTTAAACTAATGAAATTGTCCTTGAGTTTCTGTTTGAATTCATTGGTAAGTTATTTTATTAAGGAGACTAAGACTCCAAAAGTGACCAATTTCCCTGTTATCATAGCACATTTGTATTCTACTTCTTGAATCTATGCTCAGCTCTTCCCTAAATACATAAATCATTCCTACTTCTTTTCATAAATGTCCCCAAAGGAAGAGTTAGCCTATACTAATATCACATCATACATAATTCTTGGTTAGTACAATTGATCATTTTTTATTATAATATTATTATATTAGAAATTATCTCTACCTGGAAGAGATCATTATTTAAGGCCAACCTGCACTCTAAAGGTTGAGAATTAATCATATCATTCACTCATCATTCTACTTTGCAACCAAAGAAACATATATTGAAATTTTGAAAATATTGAAATACTGAACCCCATCTCTCCTTTAGGATCATATTAATGTTTGCTTGTATCTTCAAACCTACATACTCACATACATTGACTCAACTAAGTTAAACTTTTTAACTAACTTATTTTGTATTTGATACTAGTAAAGTTATTATCAAATAGAGTATGCTATCACAAATAAAACCATTGCTACCAGAAGTGCAGTTCAAGTTGTAGTGTACATAGCCCATATCAAAAGAGACTTACCACCTCTAATCACAGAGTTCTATTAGCACAAGAAAGCATTCTACAACACCATGCATTAGGACATGTATTCACCAATCTAAACACGTTGAAGTTCACACTACTGGTATTGCCTCAGCAGTTAGAAGAACAAGTCAGTTTCATTTTTATAGTATTTTTACAATGCTACCAGTCTATTTGCATTGTAAAATGTATCTACTATAAACTTAGGGATCTGAACATGTATTAATTAATAGAATCAAGATTTCTATTGCTGTAACAGGACAACATGACCAGAAACAATTTGAAAGCAAAGAGTTTATTTCATCTTACATATTCGTATCACAGTCTACCATGAAGGGATGTCAGAGCAGGAATTCAAACAAAGCAGTACACTAGAGGCGGGAACTAAAACAGAGATCACGGAGGCACCTGTATGAGCTTCAACTTAATTAAATTTTGTGCTGGTAAGTACTGAACACATCCTTATATATTTAATGAAAGTGCTGTACCACTGAGGTAGACTTCTAAATTTCAAAGAGTCCTGACTTTCAAATTTGGGCTATATTTTGTAGTAGGAAAAACTGAGGTAATTAAATGTAATAACAACAATTATACAATCCTAGAAAAAAACTGAAATAAATGACTCTACAATGTTTATCCTTCTTTTGTAATTTCACATAAAAATATGTCATTTAATAATCATAAAAATGGACTAGCCTACGTATATGATTTTGTTTTTTTCTCTCTTCAACCATAAGATTCACACCTTCCTTTTCTTCCAGTAACTGAACACCAAATCTCCCATATTCTCTGTACACTCCCATTTTGATTTCTCTTCAGCCATCCTGCCCCCATCCTTATTTTCTGTCCTCCTCTCGTCAAAGTCTTCCTCCTTTCAACTCTCTCTGCCTAGAATGTTCTTCAACCTGCCGTCAATCTCCTGCCCTTGCTTCCTTGTGCTGCCTACCTTCCCTCATCTTTTCTACTTACTTTACTCGAGATTTTTTCCACTTCTCTCTAAACTCTGCACATCCTTTTGGTTCAAGTACTTATCACTATCAAAGCACATTTACTTTATTTTCTTATTTCTTTTTTGCCTTCCTGCTGGAATATAACTTCCCTTAGGGACAGGGATGCCTTTGATTAGTCTCTACTTGGTAAGAGAAGGGGAACTGAGAAGAAGAGAAATTTAATTCCCTTTCAACTAGGTACAGTAACTGTATAACACTGTGTTAAAGTATTTTTAAAAAATTCTTATTGCTGCGAAAGTTCTTATATTATCAGACCTAATAATATTAGTTGAAAATGAAAACTAAAATCTCTTTCTTCTCTCTAGGAAATATTCTACTATTCATAGAAGAGGAAAATTCATCAGATGGTACTTCATATGGTCCAAAAGGCAATAAAAACTTATACTTCCATGAGTTCAAATGGCATTTGCATGAAATTTTTAGATTAAGCACCAAGGTCGTATAAATGCTAACCAATATCTCAAATGCCAAAAAGAATTATTCATCAAATATGATACAGACATATGTAAAATGTGTCTAGTCTATAAGAAAGTAAACAACTATTCTGAATAGGCAGGGTAAGTGTTTAGGAGTTTTCTACACAGTATAAAAGGATAAAATAGGTCTATTCTTGTTTCCTCTCTCCTTGGGACTGGAAGGGGAGTAGTAGAGTTTGTCTCATTTATAAATAGAGGAAAATGCACTGTTCTTCACTCCTGGCAATATTGTGTCACCTGGCATGTGCATCTACAGATTCTGTGGTCTCTTACCATTACTACAGGCCTGCATGCGGAATACGAATTCCTCATTCTTACCCTGACTGCATAAATTAAATCTGTCTTGACTGTGTCCTCCATTTCTTCAGCATCATGTAAATGGACTACATTAATTCACAGGTGAGGAAACTTCTTAGATGCTTCACAGATCTTGGCAAAACAAATACAAAGTCTAGCAAATAAGATATTGAAGAATGAAAAAAAAATCTTCTGATCAACCGGAATCTCACATTTCACAAAACTCTTTAGCTAGCTGTAAGAAAAACAGAGGAAATTTGACTTCTGCCACTGTCATAAGTCCACATAGTCCCAACTGCATACATGATCTCAGGATCTATGAGCAAGAACAACTGTGATCAGGAAAGAACAATGAACATCCATACACACCTTAGCATCAATTTCAAGTTAACAGCAATGACTGGGACCCTGAAAGAATAAATGTTTTCCTTTTAAAGCATGGTGAAACAGCCTACTAGGTAATTACTTTGATTTTAAATGTCTATAATTCCAATTCCCAAGATGGCTCATAATAGCTCAGAGAGAAAATGAAGATATACAGATGAAGTCTTTCACTGTGTATTTATACAGTCAAAAAATGGAGAAGGAAAACTAGAGCCTGAATTCACAAAAACTAATTCATAAGAGTTATTTTTTTTAATGTGGCTGAAGGACACCTTTGGGAAGGACTAGAAGCACAGAGAACCTCTGAGACTTCTCAATCAAAAGCTATTATTTCAACAGTCTTTTGGGAGGGCTGCTTCAGCAATATCCTCCTACATTTGTCAATTTGTTTCTTTCTCGTTTGGAGCTAAACACTCAAAAATGATAGGGAAGAAATAAAACACCGTGCAGCCAAGCTGTCTCTGGGACACATGCTTCTGTCAGTCACCATATTCCTGATCTATTGTAGCAATATGTCAAAGATGTGCAGTCATTGTGCAATGTATTACAGCAGTGTATCAGCAGGATGAGCCTTTCAAGAGAGTGACTTGCAGACGCCAGCCCTGCTTGCTGCCTTAATTTACTTTCTCTGAGTTTGGTATAAAAGACAGAGTGGGGAGAGTTGTAGTCAAGATTGGAAACTACTTTTGCGTATACGTTATAATGACTCTTGAAACTCAGTTAACAATAATGGAAATCAAGCCTTTCATTTAATGCTTATCTTTAAACAGATTAGAATGAAAAGGCTTGAATATTGTTATGTCTTACAGATTTATAATGAGAACTAGTGAGTGCATATGTTTGCTGTTGACTTCCAAATATTTTCCACTGTAATAATAATATGTTTGAACTATAGTGATAGCAAGAGGATATATATACCTTCCATTTCTTATTTGTTTTTTATTGTAATGTTACAGATTGAGTTAAAAAAGAAAATAAATTTTCCAAGTAAAGCATTTATTAATATTTTAAATCTCAAATGTCAATTTTATCAATACTTCAACCATGTCCATGTGACTTACTTTTTAAGCCTACGATTGATATTTATTCTTTGCATGCAGTATACTAGTAGATAAAATTTTGTCATGTTTGACTAAATAGGCCTCATGACAGAGCAAGGCTCACTGGATAACGTGGGAGATTGGAGGCAGAATCTATTGTCACTAATAACGTCCTTGTTCATTCACTGCTCAAACTTGAAACCTACTTCTATCCTTGTTAGTGTTTCTATTACTATGAAGGGACACCATGACCATGGCAACTCGTATAAAGGGAATACTTAATTGGAGTGGTTGCTTACATTTTCACAGGTTCAGTCCATTATCATCATAACTGGGTGCATAGCAGCAAGGAGGTTGATGTGGTTGGTGTTGGAGCTGAGAGTGCTACATCTTGCAGGCAACAAGAAGTCAACAGACACACTAGATAGTATCTTGAGCATAAGAAAGCTAAAAGCCTCCCAGCACAGTGACACACTTCCTTCAACAAGGTCAGACAAACTCCAAAATAGACAACTCTCCTAATAGTACCACTCTCTATGAGATTATGGAGGCCAAATACATTCAAATTACCACACTAGGATTCCAAAATCTTGATATATTGCCATTACATATACTGTGTAGTGAATGATCATGGCTTAAATTTAATATTAAAGAAATCTTAAAATTTAGTTAATAACACTTTCTACTAAAGGTTTGGAAACTACATTATCACTGGCTCCAAATTAGATTTATTGACTAGAAATCTGAATTTTAACACCACACATAGTCATACACACTTGTGAGCCATCGATTCAAGGACTTGAGAGTCTTAGAATGGAAGATCATTGTAAGTTCACAGCCAAACTAGGCTTCACAGTGAAACCTAGGAAAGCCACAATTTTAGTGAAAAACAGTCTCACTTAAAAAAACAAATCAATTTCCATTTTAAAAACACTCATATTTTCAAACATATATTAGAATAAGAAGATCTTTAATTTGTCAAGTTCAGTAATAGGATCTATAATGTAACGCTGAATGTGCAGAAAACACCTAAACCACACTAAAAAATAAATCCATTACTTTTGCATTGGCATAATAAGATATTTTTAAATGAGATTTAAAAAATAACTGCAAATTCATGATCAAAGACTTGTATGCGGTATGTGGGAGGATTTGAGTTCTATGTTCTATGAATGTTGCTATTTCCTACTCTATCACTCACTAGCTAAGCTTATTCTGACAAAAATGAAATAATGATAGTAACAATGGTGATGATAATAACATAATAGCTAATTTGACAATAATGTCAAATACAAACCAAAAGTCTTAAAGAGTTGCTGGATGACAGCTATTACTAGTTACTTTCTAGGAAACCACATGATAGAAGGAAAGAATGCATTCCTTCAGGTTGTCTTCTGACCTACACACCCTGCCATAACAGGCGCATGTATAAGTACACATATTAATACCCACGAAGAAAATAATAAGGTAAATAAATACATAGAAAATATGCTTTAAAACTTCCAATAAAGCAGATTATTAGCTACTGCAGTTAATATTATGTCATTCCTTTTAGTTTTTTTTAACAATATCATTATATCTTTTCTCCCTTCCTTCCTTTGAGACCATTCCATATACTTGTCCTTGTCTTTTTCATGTTCATACACTCTTTCCTCATTAATTGTTCCTACACACACACACACACACACACACACATACACACACGTAAATACAAAATAATACTCTATTTGATAAAACTTGAAAACAAGCAGAGCAAAATTAAAAGGATGCTCTTACATTGTCCTTCTTGCTGAACATACTCTTAGGACTCGAGTTCAACTTTTCCTATTTGATGTGCTGATAAATTTTATGTTGGCACAGTGGGTTTTAGTTCTGGTATGGCTGGAGTGTCTACACATTCCTCAGGATTAGCTTCCCAAGAGCTTCTGATTCTAGTAGAACCTGCTTAACATCTACTATTTTTAACTTAAGAATGTGCTTATTAATATCTCCAGGTCACATCTTTGTGCAAAACTGAAAGGCCTAAAGAAACATCTAATTCTCTTCTTTTTCTTTTGCACTAATCTGACATGAGAAGTAGAAAACAGTTTATATGTCTTCCCTAAAGGTGGTCTCAGTAAATGAAGTAAGACATTGTATCGAATGCTACCCAGCTCTGTACCTCACATCATCCAGCATGGTTTCCTTTTACCCTAATATTAATTCTCATTACACACTCTTTCTGGAGAATGTAAGGAATGGTGAAGCACAACATAAGCTTGTTTGTGCGTCTATGCATCTGTCACTTCTTCTAGTCCCTTGCTACCTCACTGAGGTCAACCCCTGGAGCCATGCAGAACTGAGCAGCATGTTGGTTTGATTTGTTTCCCCTTCATATTGAGAGAGAGAGAGAGAGAGAGAGAGAGAGAGAGAGAGAGAGAGATTCTCTCTTCAGACCACCTCTGCTACAGTTCTGAATGGGAAGATATCACCAATGCAAGTGTTGTGACTCTAAGTAAAAAGATTTCCCCATTGAAAGTACTACCGCTCTGAAGGGAAATATATCCTGGTAGTCAGGAGGTAAGAAATATCACAAAGTAACACTGCACACCAAACTTACACAAGAGATTTGTTAGGAAAGACACAAAAGGATTGTTGCCTCTGTTTAGGAGAGAAGCAGCAAAGAATTCAACAGGAAGCAAGTTTTATATGCACTTTTTTGTGGAGGGGAGGATGTCCATGTTGGCCTGGGATTGGATTTTGTGGTCTAACCCTTGAGAAAGCTCAGGGATTGGTATGGGATTTTTTTTTCTCTGTAGGCCAGAATTTAGCTTCCTGAGTCTCCAGGAGAGTAGTCTGGGTTGGTGGTCGGGGCCACTCATGCCTCAAACTAATTATAGCAACCTTCATACTTGATAACAAATCTGTTTAAAAAAACACAAGCAATATAGGTAAAGTCTGTCCTTGTGTCAACCAGAGGATTGAAATATAATTATGGACAGATGGTTTCTATGCTGTATTAATAGATTCATACCATTTCTCTGCACCTTCCAGCAGTGAGATGAGTCAAATATCTTCAAAGGAATGGGTGAGACACAATGAACATACAGTCTGCTAACAAGATCCTCCTACAAAGTCTTCCAGGTGCTCTGACACAGCTGAGAGAGAATGCTGGCATTGGACATAACTTCATTAATATACCTGGTTTAAGTCTTCTGAAGTATAACTGTTAAAAATAGTATTCTTATTTAATTCATTTGTATTATACCCTGACTAAAGTTGCTTCTATGTTGACAATAGCCTACTATGATGAATCCCGTTGTTGATTGTGCATAAAATTAACAGTAAGACTCTAAACATGAGATCCATTCTTTACCCAAAGACGTAACATCAATTATTCTTTATGAATTATTCTCCCAAACCACCATTGCATAAAACTCTGCCAGGAGGTGTTAACTTCCTGTATATGTTAATATATACTTCATATTAATAAATCAAGTTTTCATGACCATATTGTTGACAATTAAGACAAGTACATCTTTTTAAATTTTGTTTTACCCAAACAATGATCTGAGGTTTCCCTACAAATCTGTTTGTCTCTCATTAACCACCAAGATACTTATTAAAGCCTTTCAACAGGTATTTAAGTCATGAAGGTAGAGTCCTCACAGAGGGACTGAGCGCCTGAAGTGGAAGCCAGCCAGATGGAACAGGATAAGCTCTCTTCCCTCTGGAGAGAATAGATGGAGAGTACTTAGTGTCTTGCTCATCTTCCTCCTACATGACGTAGCCACAAAGCATCTTCCATCAGACACCAAACCTGTATTCCTATATCCTGGACTTCCTAGTCTTCAAAATATAAGGTATAAAATAATATTTTTGGTAAACAATCTAGCACCAGATAATTTGTTATAGGAGCATTAAAGAACAAAACAACACCAAATAAAATTCAGGAGACATCACTTCTCTTCTGTCCCACTAGCTCTTTAATGCCTCACTTTTCAGCAACTGTGTAGGTCTCTGGACTGGCAAGTTGGTGAGCCTCAGCCTTCCCAGGGTTCCCATAGAATCAAGTGGTGTGGTTTGACCATCTTTACAACATAAGCTCAGCATAATCAGTCAGTTCTTGGAATAAACTTTTGATGCTTCCTCTCAAAATGGAAGGGAATTTTATAGTATTCACTCACTATGGTTCATGTTTGGAGTCAACCCCAGGATTTGTTATGAAGCAGCTACTATCTCAACAGGATAAGCTACTGATGATTCAAATTTGCTGTTGTTACAACAGATGTCATAGTACTATTTGGAAAGGCTTAAAATATTACCTGGGGAGTCTACTTATTTTGAACAGCTCTTCTTTTAATGAGAGTGTTACCATTTAGTTTACTTGTCTCTAAGTTATATATTATACATTGAACTGTTTTTTTTTAGTTTACATTATAATTTCCTTTTTGTTTTTTGTGCTTCCCACTTAGCATTTTCTGGCTTTGAACTTGCTTATGTAGACTACATAACCTTGAATTTCCCATCTTCTTTCCCCTTTCCCCTGCCTTCCCAATGCTAGGAATAAAGCCTCTGTCTCCATGCTCAACTATATTATCTATTGAAATTTCATAACTATTTTTCTCAGTTAACACATTTTACTAACATCATTGAGTTTTAATATTATCTTTAATATTATTTTCTTTTAATATTTAAAAATAAATCTGAAAACAAAATTGTAAATTGATGGTCAGCTATATTTCTTTAAATGATTTGGTTAGTAGTATAATTTTGATTTCTGTTTTTCCTTTGCTTTTAATATCCTCAAAGCACCATATGCATACAAAGAATTTTGCTTTAAATATTGGTACAACAGAAACTATTTATTTCAGTGCCTTAAGTTTTATTTCATTCTACAAAATTGAAATTTTTGTAACTTATCAACATACCCTTAACTTGTTGGCTTTGAAGATACTCATTGTGAGCTCATACTGGTTTTATTTAGATGAGATCATAGTGCAGAAAATATTTTATCATCAATTACTGAAATAATAATAGCTTGCTAAATTTAACCAGCTTGTTAGTTCTCTTAATGACTTCATGACCAAATAAAGATATTGCTAGCAGCTTAAATAGATTTATGATGGTTTTCTCAAATATAAACATAACAAAGCAAGATGCTAATTTGGAAAAACTTGGCAACTCATACTACTGAAAAATTCATTAGGCTAATTCAGATATGAAATTTTTCAGTCTCTACTTGACTTCATATTGGCTCATTTCTTTCAACAAAGTAAATATACTATGTGTCTTATGTGCTTGCCCTATTTCCTGTTTATTGCATAAGCATAGCAGGCTAGCAGGCATGCTCTCAGATACCTATGTGTGTCTATCTCTTTTTTGTGTGTATAAATTTCTGCAGTGAGGCCTGGAGCATGAGTGTCTGGTGTCTGTTCTTCATTTAAAAGTTCCATGTATTGCCAAATAAAACCTTAAAGCTTCTAAGAAATATGAAATCAATACATGAGCATCAGTATCTCATGCTAAAGGGACACCAGTTATTTTCTAGGTGAAACACTCATGACCCTGACCATTGGCCGTTATTCTTGTCTGGGAACACATCTCTATTAGGTGAGCCTAGCTTCAGTAATGCTTTAATTTGCAAGACTAACCAAGCTGAACCATCACTGACATGTATGTGGCTTTGAATCAAAGGGATTGTGTTAGAAATGGACACCATTAACCCTACTGCACTATCATCCCAGTCTTACTGAATAGGAATGCCAGTGGCATAGACTACAGGAAATTACACAGGGTAGCTGAGGCCATTTTTGCTGAGCTCCAATTTGGGTCTTATTTTGAAAAACTACTTACTTTTACATTTAATTCACAGGAACATTTTTTGTACAATGTTATCTTTGTTTCTTTCTTCATTTAGTCATTGATTCAGCAAATATTTTCTGAATACAACAATGTGTGTAACTTGAAATATTCAATTATAAAGATAGAGAGATGATAAATACATCATCTTTGTATTTATTTTTGTGTATAATTGTGTGTGTATTTGCACCAGTGCATATGTATGCAGAACTCACAAGTCAATATATAGTTACTCAATTGTTTCTCCAATTTATATGTTGACATAGAACTTCTTATTGAACCATGAACTCATCGATTTGAATGAACTGTCTATCTAGCAAGCCCCGTGGATACTTCTGTCTCCTACCTCCGTGTTCTAGGACCACAGGCATGCTTAACTTTGCCCAGCTTGTAAGTGAGAACAGAAGAATGAACTTAGACCTCATGGTTTTGTTGCAAGCACCCCACTAACAGAGCTATCTCCCAACCCCTTAAGTTTCTTTATGCGCCAGCAATCCCATTTTAAAAGGAAGGAAGAAATTTATAATTTATTATAAATGGAATTCATGTTGATACAACTTACATGCTTGCCTAGTGAAAATTCATGCCATAAGACAAGTCCTTTTTAAGAAAAGTCAACATGGAGAGAAGTTAAATGTTCTATATATATTAAAGGTGATGCTGTGGGTCATTGTTTTAACACTATGCCTCTATCTCCAATTGATGCTAATTAATTTCTTCCTCATCTCAGTTCTTCCTGAAAAGAAGTGTGTTTTATTTTTTTACTAAGGATAATTTAGTATAAATTAAACAAGGTGTAGTATCAACTCATTTATATTGTCCAGAATCTGAACTACCTAACTTAAAAAAAAAAAAAACCAAGCATAAAAGCAAAAGCTCAGGCTTTAATATATTATTAAGTCTAGACTAAAAAGTTTAATCTGTATTTTACAATTATTAAATTATCTAAAATCATATGGAAGTATAGAGACAGACTCTGGATTTGAAGCATCCATCTAACACCATTTGTGAATTTTTACTTTGTTTCTAATTTCAGATTTATTTTCGAATATACTTCTTTGGAGTAAGAAGTAACAAAATGGTTGCACAAGTTTGCATTCCCACCAGCAGTGTATGAGTGTTCCCCTTACACCACATCCTCTCCAGCAGAGGCTATCATTGGTGTTTTTGATTTTAGCCATTCTGACAGCATTGTAAATTCTAGTTTCTTGAGATCTTAATATATTTTGGAGATCAGATCTTTGTCTGTTGCGGGGTTGGTTCTACATAGGAAGTGGTCTCCTGTGCCCATGTGTTGTAGGCTTCTTCCCACTTTCTCTTCTATCAGGTACAGTGTGTTCAGATTAATATTGAGGTCT
>LOEQ01005338.1:1720-14556 GCA_001685075.1 Bramus lutescens
ACATTTCCCTCGTGTCGCTGCTTTCAATGTATCCCAGAGGTTTTGCTGTATTGTGTTTTCATTTTCATTTAGCTTCATAAAATTTTTAAAAAATATTTATTTATTTAGTATATATACAATTCTGTCTGTGTGTATGCCTGAAGGCCAGAAGAGGGCACCAGATCTCATTACANACATTTCCCTCGTGTCGCTGCTTTCAATGTATCCCAGAGGTTTTGCTGTATTGTGTTTTCATTTTCATTTAGCTTCATAAAATTTTTAAAAAATATTTATTTATTTAGTATATATACAATTCTGTCTGTGTGTATGCCTGAAGGCCAGAAGAGGGCACCAGATCTCATTACAGATGGTTGTGAGCCACCTTGTGGTTGCTGGGAATTGAACTCCAGACCTTTGGAAGAGCAAGCAATGCTCTTAACCGCTGAGCCATCTCTCCAGCCCGCTTCATAAAATTTTTTACTTCTTTCTTGATTTCCTCTTTACTCATTCATCATTCAGTAATCAATTGAATCTCCACGAATTTATGTGTTTACTAGAAATTTGTTTGCTGTCAATTTTAAGTTTTGTTGTATTGAGGTCAGATAGGCTACAAGGAGTGATTTCAATCTTTTTGAATTCATAAAGACTTGTTTTGTGTCCCAGGGTGTAGTCTATTTAGCAAAGCATCCATGTGTTGCTGAGTAAATGTGTATGTTTTGGTGTTTCGATGGAATATTCTGTAAATACACGTTAAGTCCATTTGATGTATGATGTCAATTAATCTTGTATTTATTTTTTGCCCAGATAACCTGTCTATTTGAGAAAGTGGATTATGTTAATCCATCTCTTTAAACCCAGAAATACATTTAAAAACAATGAAATTGGGCACCCCAGAGTTTGGTGCATATGTGTTTAGGATAGTAATGTCTCTTTGGTTAGCTGTTTTGTTGGTTAGAATGGCATGTCCCTTTTTAAATCTCTTCTGATTAGTTTTGGTTTGAAGTCTATTTTGTCATCATCTACTAGGGTAGTGATGTCTGCTTGCTTCATTGTCTCATTTGATTGGAAGTTCTTTTGTTCATCCATGTATTTTAAGACTATGTTTTTTTCTTGTGTTTCTAATTTTTTTATATTCTTTGCTTACATGATCTAGAGCTTCTGCTTCATCTCAGAGTCCTGATACACTATCTCCTGTTTGATTCATTCTATTTACAAGGCCTTTCATTGATTTTTCTAGCTAAGTTATTGGGTTTTTCAGTTCCATCATTGTTTCAGCGTGAGTCCCCTTCATTCTTTCTATCTGCTTCTTGAATTTTGTTTTCTAGTTCTGAATATCATCATTTATCATTTCCATCAGCCTTGGGTGTGTGTGTGTGTGTATGTGTGATGTGTGTGTGTGTGTGTGTGTTCTTGGGCATCACTTAGGCATTTATTCTCCTTAAGTTCTTTGTTCTTTCTTTAGCAAACATTTCTATAGGAGTGGTAGGTTTGAGAGAGCAAATGTTGGCTTGATCTTTCATATTAGTATTTTTGCAATGAGATCTGGGCATGTAGACTGCTTTTCTTATGTCTCCATCTGCTATGGACAGAGGGCAGAAGGGAAGATGTACAGGTGGGTTGGGCCTTGAAGTTGGAAGTGGCTTGGGCTGGATAAAGTCAGGTGGATGGGAAACTGGGCTTGTATCCAGGATGTGCTTCCTGGTCCAAACTATAATATGGGGGTAGATCTGAATGGGTGGAAAGGTTGTATATAGCCAAGGAAGGGCTTATGGGTTAGGGGGAAGGTGGGGAGGGTCTTGGCAGAAGCTTGGGATTGGTTGCAGCATAGGAAAGGACAGTCAGATAAATCAAATGGGACCCTGGGCTGAATCTGGTGGTTTGGGAAGAAGGAATGGGTGGGGAGGGTCAGGGAAACTCAATGGGCTAGACCCTGGAGAAGGATGTGGGAGATCTAGCTGTGTAAAGTGGTTCAATGCATCACACAACACACCCGTCAAATTTTCCTAGTTTTGATCTCTTTCTAGTGCTTTGAAGTTGTCTTTTAATTTTTTTTCATTTTAAAAATTAAGCCAGGTGGTGGCAGCACATGCCTTTAATCCCAGCAGTTGGGAGGCAGAGGCAGGCAGATCTCTGTGAGTTCAGGCCAGCCTGGTCTACAGAGTTAGTTTTGGGACAGCCAGGGCTGTTACACAGAGAAACTCTGTCTTGAAAAAAAATTGTGTCCCCAGTTTATATCTATAATCTTCAAGAAGGTAAATTGCTGTGGGATAATGTTCTTGTACACTGTAAAGATTTGCCACTATATTAGGTTAATGAAATGCTGATTGGCCAGTATCCAGGCAGGAGGTGTAGGCAGGGTGACCAGACTAAGAGAATTCTGGGAAGAGGAAAGGCAGAGAGGCAGTCACAAGACAGACATAGAGGAAGCAAGATGAGAATGATTTACTGGGAAAAGATACCAAGTCATGTGACTAAACATGGACAAGAATTATGGGTTAATTTAAGTTGTAAGAGCTCGTTAATAATAAGCCTGAGCTAATAGGCCACAGTTTATAATTAATATAAGCCTTTATATTTTTTTTGGGCCTGGACGGCTGCAGGACTGGGTGGGACAGAAACTTCTGTCTACAGTAAATGTTGTAGAAGTGCAGCCATATCAGTTAGGGAAGCATTTCAATGATCACAAAAAGTGCATTATTGTGTTTGGTTTTGAATAACAGAGTGTGTTTCAGCAAATTCAAGCAGAAAATAAGTATATGGTATATTATTAATGTGTTAGCTAGCTAGGACTATCAAATATATTATGACAGACTGAATAGCTCAAACAACAGACACTAATTTTTGTATGATTATTCAAGCCAAAAGTCCACGATCAAGGTTCTGGCCAAGTCTCTCAGAACAGAGAATGATCTAGGTTTGGCATCCTTTTAGTTTGGAACAAGTGGGTTTACTAAGTATATAGGAAGCCACATTAATAAAGAATAAATGACAAGTAGCAGTTAGATAAACAGACAGCAAACTATCATTGAATTAGGTGCTCAAAACATCCAAAAGAAATTGACCAGGGAAGTCTTGTTGAAGCTATCAGCCAGAATTTCCAACAGAGAGAGACTTAGACAGAGAGAAAGAGCCCCCTCAAGTGAGGCTTCCAAGCAGAAGAATAGCAATAGCTAGAGAGGACACCACTGAGTCAGGCACTCACAACATCCTGCAGATACTGACAGGGCTGGGGCTGTCAGCTGGAGCTGCCCACTGAGCTTGCTTTCCACTGATAATCTTCCCGTGGCTGGGCTCCCAGCTTCTCTCCCCCATTGTAAACACTTCTGTCTCACAGAGTAAACAAATCACAGCTGTTGGATATGGTCTACCTTCCAGCTGTTTGTAAGGACATGATTTTTCACACTTGGGCTGTTCTCTACCTCCCCTGTCATGGAGATAGAGGGGCCCCCAAAACAAGGTACCTTGAAGGACATTTGTCATAGACAAGCTTTGGTTTAAAGTGTTGGGTGGGGAGGGTGTCAGCCAACAACTATTTCCAGTAAATTCTGGGAGGGGCTGGGGTTGACTTTGGTTTACAGTGTTGGACGTTTTTGTCCATGGTCTTTGGCTCCATTGATTCTGGATCCATGGTGAGGCAAAACATTGTGATAACTGGACCCTGTGGCAGTGTCTGCTCACCTTATGACAGGAGACAGAGCGGGAGAGGGACCAGGGACTAAATATAACCTTCAAAGGCATGCTCCTGTGCCATACCTCCTCCACAGACTTTCCAGTCTCTAAAATAGTGACACCTCCCAGGGACACAAAACCTTAAGAGAGATTTCAGATTTAAGCTAACACCCCTGGGGTCATACTTCATAACTTAAAATCCTTAAGTCTCTTATACGTAAATACCACTGGTGACTCTCAGGTCCCGTGTCTATTCTAGCAACAAGGGACTCTGGGAAAAGTGGACTTCTGCCTGCTACAATACAGGGTGTGGAAGAATGACACAGAAATTCTCAAGCAGAAGAAACAGGCACCAAGTTTCTGCGTGGTTAAAAATAACAACTGAAACACAGTGTGACCCATGGGCTGGTTGCCTCAGATTGCAAGTTGCTTCCTTCTTGAGCAACTGGGACTTCTTTGGAACATGGTACAAACCTTTGTTTCTTGAATGGCAATTTCTCCACGGATAAAAGCAGTTAAAGACATTCTGCAAGTGTTGCATGCTAATAATTTTAAATGATTAAGAAAATGAGGTGATAATTTTCTCTTCTAGGAAATATCAGTTATATTGGATTGATGAAGAAACCTAAATAAAGAAACTGCCATGGGAAAGATGTTTTAAACATTTGCTAAAGTACAGTCTCATCCCTAAAAATACTAGGCCAAGAGGGCACTGGAGATTAGTTCTATGACCTTCAAAGAATAGAAAAAATGTTAAATATTTAACATGGTCCAGAGCATGGATAAAAATAGAAGGTTTTTCGGCATGGTTTGCTAAGCTACACTAGCCTTGCTGTCTGCTTCAGAGTGAGCAATGGCCCCACCTACTGTAGAGGATAAAGGTGTGAGGAGGGTGTGTACAGAAATGCCACGGCAGGCCTGTGACAGCCTAGGCCTGAGGGGTGGGGGAAGGTGGCCATCAGACCCTGGACAGCTGGGGCTTTTGTTCCTGAGAAGCAAATGGGTTTGGTTCATCTTGCAGAAATGGGGTTGAGGAGAGAGATAGCCTTGACTCCTACCCTCTGTCCTCCAAAGTCCTTCGTCATTGGCCAAGGCCGTAAGGCAATGGAGTGCATTGATGGGGGTCATAGAAGCCAGACTCCCAGAGCAGGTGGGGACAGATAGAGAGGGTGATTCTGGAGAGACAGCCGAAAGCCAAATCACAAACTGTCATACTATCTGTCTTGATAAAGGACTGACCAGGGCAAGCAGGTGCCACTCAGGCACAAGGGCTTGGCCGGGTGCTGGGGATTATCATTGCAGATCGTTCAGCAGCTGGTGCCTGATAGACTGACTGGCAGGCAGGGCTGGCCGCGAGGGTCCCTCCTAAGAGGCCGATGGAGGATCTGTCATCAGCTCCTGCTGCTTTCATCACCCGCCAAGGACTCACAGCCATGGAGTGACCAGAGCCGTAACTGCAGCAGAGCAGAAGCAGAAGAGAGTCACTTCAGTGGCTTTCCAGCTCAGATGGAGAACGTTATAATCCTCAAACCAGAATGAAAACTGTGGCTTTCTGTAGGGCAGGGGGCAGCTTCTACTGTTTAGAAAGGCGGCTTTAGGTGGTGGCTTCAGAAGTGAAGTTTACATCTATCAGAATGCGGGAAGAATTTAAAGGGAAATGGGGATCTGTCATGAAGTGAGAAGATCCGGACTTTCAGTCGTAAGATGAATCAGTTCTGACCATCTATCTATCATCTAGTGTGCTTACATAGCTAACGGTTTTCAATTAGAACCATGGTTCTCAACCTTCATAATGCCGCACCCCTTTAGTACAGTTCCTCGTGTTGTGGTGACCCCCAACCATAAAATTATCTTCGATGCTACTTCATGACTTTAGTTTTGCTACTGTTATGAATTGTCATATAAATATTTGATATGCAGGATATCCGACATGTGACCCCTGTGGGGTCGCGACCCACAGGTTGAGAACTGCTGTATTAGATACTTGAAATTTCCTGAGAGTTGAGCTTAGGTGTTCTTATCCCACACTTAGCTGTTGGCTTCTGGCTGTGCTAAGAAAGCAGGCATTAAGATTCAGTGGGGCTGCGATCTCCAGTCTCCTGCCTGGACAGGTGACATGAATGCAGAAAGTACATTACATGAACAACTTTCTCACAAACCAAGGAACTCAACTATGGAGGTCTAGTAATCAACAATGCCTGAGCCTTATGTAGGAAAGCTATTGGCCTTATTACATGGCAGTTGAAAAATCTAGAAAGTGTGCATAAGTGTAACTACCTTATATAGGCGAATTTAAGATTGTGAGCCAAACAGTCAAGGGGCAATCCCCAGGTAGAGGAAATTGAGTAGTGCCCATTGGGGAGGGGTGTTTGGTAAATCAATTGGAACCATGGATGGGAGAAGGAACATACAAGCATTGTTGTGGGCCTCAGTTTACTCTTTTAGAAATGGGCAGTGGTGGTGCACACCTTTAATCCCAGCACTTGGGAGTCAGAGGCAGGTGAATCTCTGTGAGTTTGAGGCCAGCCTGGTCTACAGAGTGAGTTTCAGGACAGGCTACAAAGCTACAAAGAAACCAACCCCCCCCCCAAAAAAAAGAAAGAAAGAAAGAGAAAGAGAAAGAAATGGGTGAACTTAGAGATCAGCTCAATGAATGGTGATGAACAGGGGGTCCAGAACTCAGAGGCTTCTCAGGGTGAAGGGAAGGAAGAACAGAAACTCTGGAAAGGGCAGGCGTTTGGTAAGGGAGCAGAGGCTTGGCAAGGAAGAAGGATTTGGTTAGGGAACAGGAGTTTGGTACGGAAGCAGGTTTCCCTAGGGAGGAAAGCAGCAGTTGCACACAAGCCAGCAAGAGGACAGAGTTTTCCTGAGAAGTTGATCTTTAGCAATGAGTGGCGGAAAGCAGCTCGCAATTGGCAGAGAAGGCAGTGTTTATGGCAAGAGAAAGAACATAGACTGGGTCAATTAGGAAAGAGTCAGATCCCAGAGAGAGGCAGGGAGGGTATTAATGGAGAAAGACTGCCTGGAAGTCGAATGGGATGTGCAGAAAAAAAAAAAAAAGCTGGGAAAGGCAAAGGCTTGACCGCAGGAAGCGTTGGGCCATATTCCACCATGTTAAGGTAAGGTCCTTTTGAATCTGGAAGTCAAACGTGTTGCCCTCTGGCCAGCAGCAGCCCTTGTTGATGGATACTACGACCAGGCTGTGTTATAGTAGAAAAACTGTTGAGGAGACGTGCTAAAAAGCCTCAAGGTGGTTAGAGAATGATTGGTCCATATGAGGAGGAGTGAGAGGCCATTCTTCCTGACAGAAACAGGTCCCGCTGACCAATGGCTCTGAGGGGAGACAGATGTCTGTGCTGTGTGGGCAACAGTTTTGTTTACATTTTTAAGTTACTGTGATTTAGAGATCTATGAACCAAAATGCCTCTAACCTGTAAGCCCGACTTTCCTAAGAACAGATAACTTCCTGGAAGGCTGGGGGCTGTTGTTCATGGAAGATAACAAGCCATGTGTTTTCACTTTTGTGAACAAGGTTTGTGAACAAACTGCATAGGATGTGCTTACTCAGACGTAGGCGAGAGGTATGTAGGGCAGGAAGTGTGTCAGGATGTATACTTGCCCCCAGTTGGACAAAGGCAGGAAGTATGTAGATTTTGGATTTTGCCTTTATTAGCACTTGACTCAGGTAATTTGCCACCATTCTCTGGGAATCCTGGGTATGCACCTGGCCAGTATTTAATAAAACTTGCTTCAAATTTGGCTCAAAAACTGTGGCAGTGGTCTTATTCTTGCCGGATGGGATTAAGAACACTGCTCCTCTCAAGGGAGTCTGGCAGTTCAATCTGGGGTAAACTCTACACCTGGCACCATGGTTTCTGAGGCATCCACTTAGCAGATGGTCAGGACAGAAGCATTTCTGGAGAAGGGAAAAGTCTCCAAAACTCAAAAATTCTCAAAAACTAAGGTTGAAGTACCACGGTGAAGAGATGGCCCCTGTATAAATTGACGACATGGCTGCTCCAAGGTATGATTATGGGGGAAGTTTTCACTGGATATGCGAGAGGGAACAACCAGAGCCAGTCAGAGAAGAGCCGTCTGTAAGTGTTGACAGAGACTGCTTGTTCCTTTCCTGGCCACCCAGACCCCAAATAGCCACACAGAAGTTGGATTAATTACAACACTGCTTGGCCAATCACTTAAGCGTATTGCTAGCTAGCTTTTATATCTTAAATTAACCCATTTCTATTATTTTATATTTTACCATGAAGCTCATGGTTTATTGGTAAAGTTCCTGGGTGTCTGACTCCTTCGGTGGCTGTATGGCTTCTCTTTGACTCTGCCTACTTTCTCCTCCTCTATCTGCTTGGCATTCCCACCTTGCCCTATTCTGTGCTGCAATAGGCCCAAAGCAGCTTCTTTATCAACCAATGGTATTCACAGCATACAGAGTGGAATCCCACATCACCTCCCCTTTTCTGTCTAAATAAAAAGGAAGGTTTTAACTTTAACATAGTAGAATTAGACACAAAACAGTTATTAACCAAGAATTACAATTACAATATTTTGTTCATTTACATTTGGCAAATTAAGGAAAACATTCTATCATACATCCTATCTTTGTGAGTCTAAAGTTTTATATCTAATCTATCTTTTATAACTATCTTTCTTCAACTCCGTCAAAGACTCTAGAAGGATATAATATTACCTAAGTTAGCAGGAAGTGCATTGTAAACAACTTCCAAAACTCTAGAGTTGACAGAGACATCTCGCTGTCTNTCACCTCCCCTTTTCTGTCTAAATAAAAAGGAAGGTTTTAACTTTAACATAGTAGAATTAGACACAAAACAGTTATTAACCAAGAATTACAATTACAATATTTTGTTCATTTACATTTGGCAAATTAAGGAAAACATTCTATCATACATCCTATCTTTGTGAGTCTAAAGTTTTATATCTAATCTATCTTTTATAACTATCTTTCTTCAACTCCGTCAAAGACTCTAGAAGGATATAATATTACCTAAGTTAGCAGGAAGTGCATTGTAAACAACTTCCAAAACTCTAGAGTTGACAGAGACATCTCGCTGTCTYGACAGTCACCCAAAGTTCTTCTGTATCATTGGAGCATCCATCTTCAGGCTACAGGCCCGTAGTATATGACAGACTTTTCCATGAAGCAGGAAATTTCAAAGACAGTTCCATCTATATTGGCAGTTTGTAAATCACTTTCTTCTGTGTGCTATAGAATGTCTGGCAGACTCTTTCATGAAGCATGAACCCCAAAGGATCATCTCACCTTTGGGCAAGTTCAGCAGTCATTTTTTTGTGGGTTCTGCATGTCTAGTTCATACAGCATAACATCAAGTGGTCCAGGCAAGAGCAGTTTCTTGCCCAAATAGTTAGCAAACTCCATAAGGAGCCTTTTCGATGCCCATCTTCCTGTTGAAGTAATTGGTGCTGCCAGGAGGAGATGTGTCTCATGTCAACAGAACCCTAAGTTATTTAAATGCCATATTGTACAGTTCTCTGAAGTGGTTGAAGATTACCTACCTATGTGGAATACAATCTCTATGTATGTAAAGAACCTGGCTAATTTAACTATAAGTATGACAAACATGGATGATGATTGACCTATAATACTTAGCACCTGAATAGCTTAAAGACTATTCATATTATTTTAAACAATCTTTAAACAACTGTGCAGCAAATGAGGACAATGACCTCAAAATGTAAACAATGTATAAGTATCTTGTTCAGAGGCAGAAATGTATATTACAATATGATAAATATATCCTAAAATTGTATCAATATACAAAATGTCTTAAGCAGAGTTAGAAACATGCATGCACACAATATGTCAAAATAACTTTGCACAGGTGTACAAATCTTGTAAACAGAAGTAGAGGCATATTCAATATAACAAATATAATTTGAATTTGTATCAATATATAAGAATCTGTACCAATGTGAATTATCTATAAATAATAGCTCGCAAGTCTTCACTCTGTTCCTAATATTATCAGTGTGAGGAAGCTCCCACTAATCTATCTGTCATCCCGTTCAATTTCTTTTTCTTTTTCCTACAAAACTTCCACCCTAAACCCCAACCCTATACCAGTTATAATCAATCTCTAATTGATGTCCCTGACCCTGAGGAAAAACTCGCCTTGCCTTGCCCTATTCTGCACAGCAATAGGCCCAAAGCAACTTCTTTATTAACCCATGGTATTCACAACTTACAGAGGGGAATCCCACATCATATAAGGGTCCAGAGCAGAGAGATAAAGTAGTATATTGGATATGGCCATGACAGAAGCAGGAACAGAGAAAAGAGAGAGAAAGGGAGAGAGAGAGAGAGAGAGAGAGAGAGAGAGAGAGAGAGGAAGGTGAGAGAAAAGGAGAAAGAGAGAGAGGAGGGAGAGAGAGGGAGAAAGAGAGAGAGAGAGCTGCTATGCAGAAGAGTGGAAGATGAAGACAACGCATGCTGGTAAAAAGAAGAGGCCCAGAGAACACAGCTGAAATAGCAGGGTTATAAGGAGAATGAAAAGCTGGGGGCAGGGAAGCTCATGAGCAGGAGAGAGTTTATGTTATGCGATGAGGAGAGAAGAGCTAGGCTGCTAGTATGGACTCTGAAATGTGTAACAGGCATTTGTGATACTGGGGTGCCTGGTAACCTAATAGGTACCACAGATAACCATTTATCCTTTTCGCCAGTGATGAGGGAAATGACTCCTTTGGTACAGGGAAGCAGTGTCACAAGTTCCTGAGGAATACTGTCTAACCGTCAGAATTTGGGGAAATGGCATTTCCTTTGGACCTGGCAGTCGCCTTCAAAGTCACTCAAGGGAAAGGGAGTTATGAAGAGTTGGAGCAGGAAACCAGAGACAGGAGTAGATGAGGACCCCCTTTGGAGAGCCACGCCCTAACCCCTTGTCTGGGCACTGAGGAAGGAAGTCTCAGTGAGAAGGAAACACAGACCCAGCATGAGTGACTTAAAACAGGGCAGGTCTTCTTCTGGGGAACGACCTGACCTGCTGAGGGTCTGCGAGATCAGAGCCCACTGTCTGCTTACAAGCTAGCTAAGCTAGACAGAAGAAGTGGGCAGGGATGGCTGTTGCTAGAGGTACTGGTACCCTCTTCTTTCTGGAGCGCCAGAGTTGATGGTCACCTGACTGAGTTAGAGGTGCTTGCTTGCCAGGTAGCCAGACTGTATTTCTCAGGGGCCTGTTCCTGTCTCAGGGTGCTCCACCGTGTCCTTGCTCCCTAACCCACACCTTTACTTTGTATTAATTTTGATCTGCAAGGAATAAATAATACTGACAGGTTCCAAAGGGCCTGAAACAGTCAGATGAAGACCAGGGATGGGTGGAAGGTAAGACGAGGACCCACAAAATGACCACCCCTCAAAACATGTTCTCACAGCAGCGTTGAATTTGGGTTATTGAGCAATGAGGAAAACAAACTGCCAGTAACCCAGCATATTTTTTAAAAAATGACCTCAGAAAACAAAGCCACGAGGTGGTGGAAAGGGCTTGGCGCTGACCCCACCCTCTCTCCGTCTCACAGGGCTCTGGAGAGGCTTGTGGTCATTACAGATGCCAACGGATTTTTAATGAGTTCTTAATCAGTTGCTTCATTACTGGGCTCTCAGTGAGCACAGCAATGGCCCCTGGCAGACAAAAGCCAGTGTTCAAGCCAAAAGGAGCTTACAGGTTCTGCTTCCTTTCAAGAACAGGTCTGTAGCCTTTTTCTCCCTTGCCCCCAGCTGCCCTGAAGACATGGACACAAACAAAAGGAAACCCCCCTTGTATTCACCCTGGGCTGCCCTTTGCCTTGGAGCTAATGAAGTAACAGCAAATTCCCCCTGAAAAGTTGATTTCATTTGCATATGTTGATTTGTTCCCAAAGTCCCTACTTCCTAAGGCTTCTGTGACCCTCATAAACCACAGGAAGCTAAGTTTCCCCTCCTTTCTTCCTTTACCCTTCCTTAGCCCAGCTGCCCAGTCTAGCTGGTGGAGGCCACTGGACAACAAAGTTTAGCCCCTGGCAGGTTTTTCACACAATTCAAAGGCAACTATTCGTATGTCTTTAGTTAAGAGCGGAGGACTTAGCTGGGAAATCCCAGCTTGACCTCATTTTTGACTATAGTTTTCTCCCTAAGAGGGAAACACGGGTATGCTCTGAAACGAATGGTACCACTGCTGGATGGCAGGATGCTCTCAATAAGCTATTTCTTTTCAAAGGCTTTTCTTGAATCATGTGGTCTATCATAAGCATGAAGTCTGGGTTTCAGGATCACGTTCCAGGAGAATTATTGTAGAGGCGTGGGGTGGGGCATGAAACAGATGTCCTGGAAAACGAAGTCTTGAGAACAGTAGGTGTCTCATGTTCTAATATCGATCCTGAGCATGTAGTTCTCAGACAGAATGAGATGGGCATCCGGGTGTTTCCTTCCTTGAGGATTCTGTGTGCAAGACAAAAGCACTAGTCTACCCATAGGGAAGAGCTGCCATCGGCAACAGGAGGATTGACACTATCAGTGGATAAAGGTAGTTCATATGTGGGAAGGCTTCAACACCTCCCTTTTCTCCTTTATGCCTGTTGCCATTGTCAACAAGAAGCTGACAGGGGAATTGCTCCTCATGTATGCTACCCCAAGGACGTTTGTTTCTGTATGTACCTTCTTCACCTCATCCCTCCCTGTTGGCTCCAAGCCAACACACACCCAGGGAGCCTGGGACAGATTATAAAACAAGGGTTGGACATGCTGTCCCATGCTGTGATAAATGAACACGGGAGCAGCTAGGTATCTGCAGGCTTAGAGGACCTCAGGGCTGACTCCTTTCCCTCAAAGTCAAGGACCTGAGCATCAGGGGGTGGCTGGCGAGAGGAACAGCACCTGAGTCACAGCTCGAGCCCTGGGAGGAGGGGGAACTTCTGAACTGCCCCATGAGTCATGAGTTACTAAACCCAAACCTAAGCCCCAAACCGTACATTACCATAAAGTAGGAGGTTCCATAAGGAACCCAGATAGACAATTGCCGCATCCTGTGAGACCATCCGAAGGGCCTGGCAATCACATGGACAGGAAAAGCCCTACCAGGAAAAGCTGTATGAGCTAGAAACTTCCAGAAAGTACAAAACTTGTCTAACATGTAGATTGGGCCATGGTGGTTTTGGTCAATGTC